>CM076578.1:1875571708-1875706331 GCA_034641835.2 Pinus albicaulis
GTATGTACGTATATGTATATATTCAAAAATAATAAATGACAACAAATTTGAAGATTAAAACAATTTTTTAATTTAGAATGTTTCTTTTCGATATATAACTTTTTTATTTTTATTGAAATATTACATTTCGTTATAATTTAAAAATATAAAGTTATGATAATTTGAGTGTGTATGTTACAAATAAAAAAATTAACACACACACACATATATAATAACAAATGACAAAAAAATTTAAATATTAAAATATTTTTAAATTTACATATGTTTCTTTTATATCTTTAACTTTTATATTTTATTGAAATATTACATTTATAAATATATAAGTTTATATAATTTAAGCATGTAATGTATAAATAATAAATTAACATATACATCCCTCAAAATGGGTGGGAGTGTTTGCTCGAAATGTTGAACACCTATATTACACATTTTTCCAAAAGAAACTATCAAAAAATATATATATATATATATATATATATATATAATATATATATATATATATATATATATATATATATCGATTTTGAGAGTTTCTTTTGGAAAAATGTGTGTGTGTATATATATATGACAACAAAATTTAAAGATTAAAATATTTTTTAATTTACATATGTTTCTTTTATATATTTAACTTTTATATTTTATTGAAATCTTACACTTGTATTATAATTGTTTATAAATATGAAAACTTATATAATTTAAGTGTGTGTGGTATAAATAAAAAATTAACATATTAAAATTGTGAAGATAAATATAAACAAATAAAAATGAATATTATTTAAAAAAATCGTGTTTCATTATGTAAATTAGCAAACAAAAACAAATATTATTGAAAAAAAATCATGTTTCATTATGTAAATTAACAACACAACTCGTAGCATCCGCCCAAAACTAAATTAACTCGTATTGTTCTCTCCCTCATTCTTAAGTTTGACATTCAAAGACAACATTCCATTAGTGCAAGCAACTAGAATTGTTTTTTAAAGTGTGTAAGTTTTATCCTTTAGGGTTTTATTGTTTTTTTATTTGTTTATTACGAACCCCTTCCATAATGAACTTGAAACAAATTTCAATAGAATTTTAAATGAATTTAGTAAAATTATTCGTGTTTATGTTTGGCTTGTTCATGTTCAGCTTGAGATTTGTGAACATCATCTAACAAATTTGCCCAAGAATGAAATTCAATGTACTTCAAATTTAATCAATTTTATTCACCAAACCCGGTGATTTAGAATGTACCTAGGTTCTTTTCTCCATATTCTTGTGTTATTCATGATGAATGTTCAGTATGTTTGGAATTTAAGGGTTTATTTCTAATATTTTATGTTTTACCCTCTTTTATATCTATCAAGGTTTACAGCAAGTGGTACTAGGACTTTTCTTTGGGCATGATGTGGAAGAAGTTTTTGGCACAAAATGGGAGACCACCTTCTTTTTGCAGATTTTTTATAGAGAAAAAAAAGGATGAAAGAATTCAAGTTGATCTATGAACTTTTATGTCTAGAATTTGAAGAAACAAATTGTGAATGTGAATTCATATCAAAGTATATGTAATTTCCAAAAAAAAAAAGTTATTGAAAACAGAGTTTGGGAAGCGGAGATATCATTGATTCATAATTAGCCTTTTTTTAGGGTTTTTTCTGCAATGGTTGCAAGATTCATAGATTGGTTATATTTATATAGAATGCATAGATTTTATTCAAAATAGTTTCAATATATCCAAAGAAGTTATGAAATTTCATAATTATTTCATAATATTCAATCCGAGAAGTATAACAAAAGTTATGATTATTTTATTTTTTCAACCTCAAACTCTATTTATGTAAAGGGGCTCCCTAGAAAAGTAAGTGATTTTCTATAAACTCTAGTTTTATTTTTTATTTTCATAGCAAGATGTTTTTTATAGGTAAAGATGATGGTCCTGATATTGAAGAAAGATAAAATATATGAATTCGTTATGGGAAATATGTGGAGATATTGGGTAATTGTTAATTTAAATGGTGAAATGAAAACATAGTGGAGTCCACTTAACTATAACAAGAAGAAGGATCTTTCAAATGAATCATATATAAAAATATTTGTAGACAAGTGGCCTCATTTTGTGAAGAAGGATAAGAAGAGCACAAGAAATTTATTTTCATGTGACAACTTCTTATTATAGGTTCATGGATGCATTTAGAAAGAGAAAGTCATTGTTTATATTAACCCTAGTTGTAAGCATAATTTGATCAATATTAGCTTGGCTAAAAAATTGCAAACTTCCACAAAGAATATTAAAAGCACACAGGTTGAGAGTGAAAGTGTTCAAATTTTTAAAGGTTTGAATGGTGTATGTCGCAAACATAAAACATAATTAAATAAGAAAATAACTTACAAAATTTCAAGGTCATTAATCATTAACATAGGGAAGATTTTGATCAACTAGTACAAAAATAATTGAGTGGTGAGAACTTACCTTTAGGATGAAGAATTAAATTACTTGTAATTTCAGGACCATTATGTTATTCTGATCTAACTGCACAACCAACATTTTGGAGGCGAATCTTCACCCAACCGTAGGCTCAGGTACACTATGTCTCTCTACAATTGTCCATCCTGAAGCCCTCAATCAACTACCTTAGCTAGTGAATCCATCTCTCCTGGAATTCTTCCACATAAAGAATGCCTCACATGCTCCTTCTCATCCATTAAATAGAACAATTATTTCCAAAAATGGAAATATAATATTCATGCACATAATGCATGTGCGATCATGAAAAATTCTATTTTTTGTCTTAGGTTTTTCTTAACTCTGTATTTTTGCAATAATTGACTCTTGCTTATTTTATTCTTTTTATTTTTTATTAACTAGACTTCGTTCTTATTATTTTTATAGTTTCTTATATTAAAAATATTTGGAACTTCACTTTATTATTTACTATTTTATTTATTTATTTATTGATATTCTTACTCTTACTCTTACTATTATTATTATTATTATGAGGCTTTACAAATGTTACCATGGATAAAATGTTAGTCATTTATATTTGTATACTATAAATATAGATGAGGACGATATTGCTTTGGAATATCCTTGGATGGATTGAATTGGCATAGTTAATATTAATGGGAAAAAGAAATTTTTGAAACTTTGGTATAAAAAAAATATTAATAAGAGGGACTTTATATTACTAAGCAAGAAGGGCCCAAGGGGGCACCTTAAGAATTCTTTATAGGGGAATTAGCTACAGTACCTAATGGCATATCAAATGAAGACACCAAGCTTGAAAGAAAAGAAGAGCATACATAAGAACTTGAAGAAAGGCCTTAAGAAAAGCATAAAAAGGAAGAAGAGTCTAAGGAACCACATGTAGAAGAGTCGAAAAAAGAAGAATTAATAGTTAAGGTTTTTTTATATCACCACCTCACCACTCAGAAATAATAGTCATTAAAGCAAGGGCAGAAGTATCAATAAAATTACTATTGATCAACATGGAACCAGAAAGAAAATCGATATGGAGACATATGAAGGACTAAAAGAAAAACATGAAGATATCATAGCAGCACAGTGAAAACATGGATCTCCAGGAGAAACCAAATCACTCGAATGGATGGGTTTTCATGCATGATACCAATTAACTATATAGGCTTAAGATCATAGTATATGGCTTCTTCCCATGTTTCGAAGAATGAACATGCTAAGAGGGATGTACTCTAATGTGCCTAGGGAGATACCTAAGGAGATGGTGAATGTAGTGTTGCCATAATAATGGAATAGTCTCACTATGTAACTAAAAGGAAACAATATAATAATAAAGAATTTTTTACATAAAGCCTTAATAATACTCATAAGAAAGTATAAATAAACCTAAATATCATTCTATTGGAGGTGTGTTGGATTCTATTGTTTTGTAAGAGGCATAGCTTGTGGAGTGATTATTTCTCTAACGAATAATTGATGGTGTTATTCTTGTGTTATTTATGGTGGTTTCTTTAAAGTTTAGGGATTTATCTCTGAATTTTTATGCTTTATTATCTCTTATATCTATCAAAGTTTGCAACACTACATGTGGGCTTAACATTATGGTGCAAAGTGTATTATTGAATGAGGCAATTTAAATGCTATTGGCATGCTCTAGCAAACACTCTCTTTAATGAGTGTTGCAACATAGATGTAAGAAATATTTGGCATACAATCAGGGTTAGAAACCCGCCTCCCTCAAAGATGATTGAAAATAAGTTCTTAAATGTCATGACAAGACAACCTATGTTGAGTGAAAACTTACCTCATATTGTTATGGTACAATCCATTGCAAGGCTTGAGGAAGCAGTGACACAAGGACTTTAACATCGGGCAGTAAAATATGGTATGAAGCACCTTTGTAAAAATAGGTTGTGAAAGTTTATGAAGCTAGATAGTGAGGTCTAGCAACAACCATAAATGGACAAGAGTGAAGTGTTGAGTGACTTCGATTTATAGAGCATTCAGTCCCTCTAAGTGATGCAAAATCAAGTCTGGAACCCCAAGTAAAATTGGAACCTGAAGGGGTGTTGGAATGGATGTGGGGGAACATGTGAGAAGGCTTATAAAACCATATAGATGGGCAACTAAGTAGGCAATTTAATATCATGGTGAGAGACTAGGAGGGTGATTCAAATGGTATGTGCTAGTGGGAAACACTGATCATAATATTACAAAGTTTAGGAGACCAATTCACTCAAATAGAATGATGAGTAATCTTACAAAGCCAAGGAAAGAGATTTAGTTAGACCAAATGCAAAGTATTCCTTCGAAGTTAAAGAAATTGATTTAGCCAAAATTGAATGAAAATATTTTTTTTGTGTGAAACAAGAAACTGCTAGATTTTTCAAAAATTTGAGCCATCGTCTCCTCATACAAAGAAAAAGTATCCACTAACAACCTCAAAGAAAGAGTATACTCTAACAACCACAAGTTTTGAATCATTGATAAAAGTTTGGAACAATGCATAATCTATCTAATCATTATTTGTTAAGGTGTTAACAAAGTTCTAGTTGTTAAAAACAATATTGTATTCCATATGTGAGTACCCATCAAAGTGACAATTCAGAGATGTATTCGAACAAAGTATGCGGAGCAACACGTGACATTAGATAAGCTGGTTTGCCAAGGTGACACCTCAGAAAGATAATATTTATCCCACACACTAAATTAATTTGTTAGTATACCTTTCTCACATACCTTTAACAGTAACAAACTCATGGCAAATATTTGAGCTAATAAAGTGAATTACATATATAAAATAAAGTTGGAGAATGCCGAGGGATAGAAATCCTTTTGGAAGGTAAAGCTTGTTGGAAGAGTTGCAGAAACGCAACTTTGTGCTCACCCTCTTTAAAATTGCGTATGAACTTAAATGGGAAAAAACAACAAAATCACATGGTCCTACAAAGCACAGAATTTTAAGAGTTTACTCCAAACTTTTTAATCAAATGATTCTATATAGAATTTATAATCTAAATTCGGTATAACAGTTACGAGTTGAAGTCCCGTCTCTAATATCTTAAAAGACACTCAACTCTTTGCCAACATTGCACAAAACTTATACACAATCCATATATAGTTTCTAGGCGTTTTCTATTTAGTTTATAATTTAGTTTGGACTGTGAATTTTTTAGTAATATAGTTTAAAAAAATTTAAAAAATATTTAAAATTGTTTTTTTTAAATAAATTCAGCACCATCAAAAATCTCTATATTATTTAAAATTGTGAAACTAGACCATTGTGATCTAGATTTTCAAAAAAGATATTCCAATCTAATTGTTAAAAAACCAAACATGATATATAGACTATGAATATTCCAATCCTGTTACAGAACAAAGTGAATTCTCTGAAATTTGATTTTCATCAAAATCCAAATATTATGCAGTCTCATAAAAGCACATGAGGATCTACAAGTGCAAATTATTCATCCGAGCAGGCTCTTCCTCTGCTTCGATCGACCGCTTGCCCATAGCCCAATCTCCATTTTCTCATTCTAAATATAGAGTGAATCCCCACCGGTGGCCGAGCTTATATTTATATATATATTTCCCTGAGCCTGTTGCCTTTCTCAACAATATTGGGCGACCACCATTTGCCTACAACGCTTTCTTAACGCAGTCAAGAAGCCTGGGTGCTTCTCAGTTTGTGGGACTTAATAACTTATGTACTGCCAGGCCCCTATCTGATGACTCCAATTCACAAAAACATGGCACAGATAGAGAAATTTCAGGGCAAAACAGGTTGGATTATTGTGGTTTGTATTGCTGGTGATGCTTAATTTTATGTATTCAGTTTACTAATTATGAAATGGTTCTTGCAGGTTGAGAAATATAAACAAAAACAGAGACAATGGTCAGAATTTCTGGCTTATCCCAGGCTGGTAAGCAATCACTTCTTTGCATTGAAATTTACAGCCTTTCATCTTGATTACTGAGTATAGAATAATTCGTGAATAGGTCCACTGTTAAGACATTCTTTATAATATTCACTTTCTAAATCCTATTAATATAACAAGTATTAGTATCATATTTATATGAACTCCAACTAAAAATTATAATGGTAATGAACAGTAATCATGTTTATTCTGATTGCCTATTCCAAAAATATTCTGAAATCCAAGAAAAAGATGAATTCAATTGCTAATTTGTCTGATTCCAAAATATCCCAAAATGGACAACCTAGATAAATTCATTTCCACATTCTCATAAGGTTAAATATACAGTAATAGGAGTAAAGACAAGGTTACAAATAAGCAAGCAGAAAGTGTCATTGAGAGATAATTATCTAGTAGTGTTTTTAATTTTGTGTTTTTCGATTCCTACAGGGTAAGATGGCTCTTTGGCTCTATAATGACCTTTTGGGGCTGGCATATGGTATCTGATCTGTTGAAAATTGAAGGTACAACTTTTTCTCTGTGCAGAGAAGAGAATTATGCTGTGTTGCAGGTATTAAAATTTGAGAATATGTAATTAATCAATCAAGGAAGGTTGGATTTGATTTTGGTATCACAAACTACAGGGGAAGTGGAGAAAATGGTAGAAATAGTGGAAGACATAGCGGAGACAGCGGAGAAGCTGGCCACCATGACAGAGAAGATATGTAATGACATAGTAGAGGAGTTCCCTCAAGAGGGGGGCATCAATACAGCAGCACATTTCGTTGAGCATCTGTCAGAGGAAGTGATTGAATGTGCCCACAATACACAAGAATTCATTCACAAGGTAAATTCAATTTGTTCTCACTTATTTCTGTATCTTCTAATTAAGAATTGTTGATTTATTGATGAGATGGAACTGTGGTGTGTTCAGGTGACCTCAACCGAGAAGATTGTGGAGACTAGCATAGAGACTGCAGTGGAGGCCATAGAAGAGCTGATCAATGCAAAGCCAGCCATTTCTAAGTCGGAGTTTAACGAGGATGATAATGTTACCAACATTCACACAAGGAAAACTGAATCGTAGTCTGGTGGGTTAACAAGTGCTTCAGCTTTAATGGATGTTCCAAGGTTCCCGTGAAGTTTTTCTCTGTAAAAGAAAGTAAAAGGCAAAATCAAAATTGTAAACTATTACTTGCAGTCTTAACAGTGATATAGATTGGGTCTCTTTTTGGGGGCGGGGGGGGAGTAATGCTTGTTTATTGCATTGCCACTCAACAGTGGGATGGTTCAAAGACCCTTGTTGGAAAGGCTTTGACCAAGGGCCTGAGCGAGCAGGGATTAGGTAATAGTTTTAATTTTTTAATTTGGAATGGAAAAATCCCAATTGCCACTCTCACCCCCTTCCATGTTTAGTATGATATGAATCCGAAGTTATTATTTTTTTTAATTTGGAATGGATAAATGATGCACTAATGAAATGCTGTGAAATTCTGTTGACTTCAAAGATGGCTGACACTCTATGCCCTTCCCATGTTTAGCCATGTTTAGTATGAGATGAACCCAAATCTGTTCAGCACCCTTTTGACTATTTTGACTTCTAATTGGAACGATTGGATTTGGAAATTGCAAATTAAATATTGAATTTCAGTTTTTTTTTTTTTTTTTTGGAATATTTTGGAATCTGATTGATTGAGGTTATTTGTTTAATTTTTTCTTTTTCCATCAGATTTTAGAATATTTTTAAAATGGGATAATGAGCTAAATGGGGGCTTGATTGTGGGGAAAACTCCACAATTAAGCGTGCTTGAGCCAGAGGAGTTTTGGGATGGGTGACTTCCCGGGAAGTCTTGGTTACCGGGTGCAAGTCCGGAAGTGTGACACTATGTGATTCATTTCACTAGTTTCAATCTCACTTCTTCACCCCTATGAGCATCACTTAATGATGCAATGAATGAATACTAAATTAGTCAGTTACTACTACCTCTCATGGAAATGGTCATATATGAATGACTTACTTAACGCAGTTGAATACCAATAATGATATCTATCTATAATCAAGTTAAGTTTGATGTAACTCTTATATAAATTTCAAAATATTCCCAAAATCTATAATAAAATTAAATTCATATTATATCATTCATAATCTCTTAAATCTCTTAAAAAAGTTGTAGTAAAATTCTTATAATCTCTTTAAAAAGTTCTAGTAAAATTCTTATAATGATTCACAACGCAGCTTGAGGTCTCTTAAATCTCTTAAAAAAGTTGTAGTAAAATTCTTATAATCTCTTTAAAAAGTTCTAGTAAAATTCTTATAATGATTCACAACGCAGCTTGAGGTATAACTTGTTGGTTTACAAATGGATTGAGAAACTTGTTTTCTCAAAACAGTGCCAGAATCTAATGAAGTGTGCATCTCCTGAATGCATTTTAGGATTTTCCTCCTTTCTTGGTTCCATCTATAATTTCAGGTTATCGTATTGTTTTAGAAAACGTTTTAAAAAAATTCATTCTTTCTTGTTGTTGGCTACAATTTCAAGTTACCGTATACGTTTAGTAAGGATAAAGCCACACGTATACCACATGGTGCTTGATCGCGTGCCCCACGAGAGACAAACTCTGAACAATGTTTGGTAACGTTGAGAGGCTGAAAGGTTGAGACAGATACACGCAAAAAGTTGAAAGAGAAAAATATACAAATGAATATGCAAAAGCATATTTCATTGAAGTATCAAATTGCTGGGCAACTGTAATATAAACAGAATAACACTTATAAATATTAAAGTCTAACTGCAACACGCATTGCTGTATTTGTCTAACTGCAACATCACAAGAGGGTTATTGAGTCTGGAGGGTTATTTTACAACACAGCGTGAAGGTTATGTGTAAGTATGTCTGTGTCTAACTTAAAGTTGACACATATCTCTCTTAAAATAAAAAATAAAATATCCTTTAAATAGAAAATAAATGTATGTTATAATAAATAAAATAAAAAAATATGTTATTCATGTTTAATGAGTTGTAAATTAATTAGAAGTAAAAAAAAAGTGAGTAATATGTTTAAACATTATACTTTCAAAAATATTTTAAAAAGTGATTTAAATAAACTGCTTGAAGATATCTGTTAATTAATTTATGTCATATCAACTTCATATATATGTATATCTACCAAAAAAATATGAATGTTGTCTATAATAATAAAATATCCAATGTATTTATGAATAAAATATTTTAATATGAAATAATATTGACTTATACTTAAGAATATATTAATAACAAAAAAATCATTATAATGCACTCATAAAATGGTTCAATGCACATGTTATGTAAAATATTTTATATATTTTTAAAAAAAATTAATTTATTATATATAATGAGTCTAATGTTTAAGAGCATGTGTTTCTTCCTAAGAGGTCACAGGTTCAAAACCAAAGCGGGGTAGAATAGGTATGCCTTTGTATACTTAGCAATCAAATCGCACCACGGATGTCCCTTGTCCCACAAACAAGGGGGTCTCATACACCAATTTGGTGTCTCGCTTGGCCGTGACCTTAAAATAGGATATATATATATAGAAAGTTATGTTGATGGGAAAAAGTGCTCGGCCAAGAGTAGGGGATCTCCCCAATATAAAGTCCCAACTAGACTCTAGATTGTTTGTGATAGGGATCTCGTTCGGGGTGTAGGTCCGGCTACCGCTGAATATGCCTTTTCTCAGACGGAAGATGCACCTTGCAGACTTGATGATACATGGCTATTCAAATGATACAAAACAAATGGTCGATGAGTTCTCCTGTAAATGAAACATTATAAATAGCAAAGCGAGATTCGAAGAATGCAGCCAAAGGAAATGTTGTTAGCAACACATCATTAGGGTCAAGCTCATGAAAGCTGCTTAACCACAAAAGAAACAGTTCTCTATGGTCGAAACACCCTTCAATTCCTTAAGCGTTTTCCGAAATATGGAGCGACATTAATAATGGAGCCATTAAACATCTCTTGATAAAATATTCACATACCATTAACACATCCAGAAAGCTTAAACGTACAAATGATATATGAACAGAAAAAACACAGACTAGTTAGTTATAAAAGATAGCAGATACATAAGACATAATATTCATAATGTTGGCACACATAAGTCCTCATCAGATCCAATAGTGGAATCAAAACATTGATTTCTATTCATTCTTGGAACCATGCATTCAGTGCAATACAATTATCTCTTCTCCTTTTGGAGTTTCGAAAAAAGGATCTTTACAATGTCCCTGGAGGGAATACTTATAGAACAAAATTGACCTTTAGGTGGCCCTGACCCTTCAGCTTCCCGACCGTTGGCATGGTCTGCAACCTAGGTGGTGTTGTGACTTGCGACTTGGTCCTGCTTGCGACCTGTGACTTGTTCCCTGTTGCGACCTGCAACTGATTATGTTTGCGACTTGCGACCTATAATGTTTTATTTTTCAAGGGAGCAGTTGTGTGATGGAGAAGCCCAGCACTTCTATCTAATGTTGTTCCCTGAGGTAATTCTGCCAGGTCTAATAGTCTACGGCCACTGGAGTGACTTGGGAGGTATCTTCTCCTAGCCTATGAAAACACTCAAGAACGTCTAGAATCAAAGTGTGCCTCTTCATTGAGATTTGATTATATAGGGAGGCCAGTTTGGTGTAGACCCGGACTGGTGCAATGATGAACATATCAATGTTTTCCTATGAGGATGGGAGGTCCTGGAAAGTAGCTGCTTGCCTGATGGGTTACAGGAATGATTGGATGTCTTGGGTCACCTCCTCCCTTGTCTTCTGGATATCTAATGCTCCCAAGGAAGGGATGTGATCTACCTCTTCCTTCGAATCAATGCCACTGATCAGATGTTCATAAGCAGACATCACCTTTTCCACATCTTTCACCAGCTTATCCTTTGATTGTATTTTCATTCGTATCTGTACTTTTTCATTCTACGTGCAGACCAATCCTTCCTCGGCATGGTGTCAGGAGCCTGCGGATATCTTTCTGACCATTCCAGCATACTATCTAGGGCAGTGAAGGCTTCTTTTAGTTGTGAAATATTTTTCTTAGTCTCTGCTTGTGCCCTTAGTAGTGGGAAACTATCTTCTTTATAGTGAAAATTTCCTCAAACTTGCCTCATGGCAGCCTCCAAAGTAACCAATTCCATTTGAAGAGCGATTGGTAATTCATTTGCCTAGGCGGTTGTGAATTGGAGCCTTTGGATTTCTGCTTCTAGCGTCTTCTTTTCCTGTTTAGACTGAGTTACCTTCTGCTCGGAGGCCTGGAGTCTGTTTTGTAGGGACAAAATCTCTCTGGGCGGAAACGTGAAGCTGGGTTACACTTTTGTGAGAATCGGGGGCCGAAAACTTTTTTCGGCAATAGTTCAGCCGAACATTTTTTAAAGTTCGGCCGAACTATGTAATAGTTCGGCCAAACTTTCTTAGAAATTTCGGCCGAACTCATGATTCTGTTTACATTTACGGCACACTGACGACGCGGGCAAACAAAATTTTTTCCAGGGATTGGAAAACCGGCAATAAAAGTTCGCCCGAACTTACAACAAAATTTCGGCCGAACTGTGAGTTCGGCCAAACTTTTACTTTTAAAATAGTTCGGCCGAACTAATTTCTATAAATAAATCGCCCACGAAGTTGGTTTGTTTACCGGTTTCATTATTCCCGTGAATTTCTATCACTGTCGCTGATGTTCGCGCGTTTTCGCTCCTCCTGTCAGCGTTGTTGCTCCTCCCGTCCGCGTTGTTGCTCCTTTCGTCGGCGCTGTTGCTCTTTTCATTGGGTATGTTCGACCTTACCATTTCCAAATTTTTCACATATATTTGAAAAATTCTTCATTGGATATGCTACCTCTTATTATTTGATTA
The DNA here is from genome assembly GCA_034641835.2 of Pinus albicaulis. Taxonomy (NCBI): domain Eukaryota; kingdom Viridiplantae; phylum Streptophyta; class Pinopsida; order Pinales; family Pinaceae; genus Pinus; species Pinus albicaulis. The sequence goes on from CM076578.1 coordinate 1,875,583,971, forward strand.
TTCTTCACTATTTTCAAACTCTTTAAACTTCCTTAGACTATCCACAATCTGCATACTTCGTTCAGAAAAGCTAATCTCAACAGAAAATAGGAAACTGATGTAGAAAAGACTGAAACTGAAATTTCATAGGCCTTTCTTACCTGAATTTCAATGATTTTCAAGGCAAAAAGATAGTCTAGTTAGACTACTGCCATAAATAACATCATGAATCGTGTACCTACACTGTCGTTGAGGGAATATAAGGATTTATTGTTGCTATATCTGTTTCATTTCTCCTTTTTAGATATGATGATTATTTATGTATGCTTTAGTCAACACACAGGGACTGCACTGGGGGAGCAATACCATACCAAGTGGGTTCACATTGGGGGGTTTATATTGAGGAAAAAATGGCATAATATATTGGGGGGTATATAGGGGGTAAAGGGTTTTTATATTGACAGGTATAAAAAAATGGAGCTCAAAGTTAATGAAAAAATATAAAGGGGTATAAAAAATGTTAATGAACAAATGGATACCTACAATATCTAGTGGAAGTAGGGGTTTTTTGAATTGGGAAGGTGTATTGGGTTCATACTGGTAGGGGGTTAAATAATGTGATTTTTAGGGGTATTTTCCAATATGTAGTCAAATTAAGGGTATTGTTTAATATGCCACGAACGCACGTGATAGGATAGAGGTTGATTGAGTGAAGTCCCCATGAGTCAACACAAGTGACTCCCCTCCATAGTTGCTCAGGGCCTCGGCCTATCGGCACTCTTCCTTGAGACTCGGCCCCACCGGCCTCACCTGCACATTTCTCCTTCTGACTACCGCTTAACGTGATGCGCAACACCCTTACTACTAGTTATATTGATACCTCCGCTCTTTGTGGCTCTCCCGGTCCCATAACACTCCTCTGCACAATCGACTCCACTATTAGACTCCCCTCACAAAGCTCCCACAACACTCCTCCATATCAAACATGATGATTTAAAACATATTTTAGGATTTCGTAGACTTGTTAATGCACAATATTCATCATACACAATATTCATGACATGGAAATCACCTGGGATATACCATTATGGGTATCTATTTGCTCATTACCTTATTTTCATGAAAAGGCACAAAGTCGAGGTCGACCATGGGGGAGATATATCACCAAATACATGTTTGTTAGTTTTCTGTGTTGTTGTAAGTTATTGTTGCAATTGGTTCCAACAAGGTGAAGTGGAGCCTGACTGGTTAGCCTCTAGAGAATGCAGATACTATAGAAACATCAGACTGCAGACTTCTCAGAAAGCTAATCTCAATAGAAAACAGGAAACTGATCCACACTATTTTCAAACTCTTTAAACTTCACACTGAAAGCCCATCAACATATTCGTACTGAATCTTACAAGAATCTGTAAACTGTTTTCAGAGATTGCCGAGTTATTCCTTATCAAAAGAGCCACAAACAAGGTATATAAATATAGATAGAATTACTTCCTTTTAGGCCGACCAACACTTTGGCATGTAGGCTGACTTGTAACACATCATAATAGCTCGATTTTTCAACATTTATGTAGAGCTGAAATAAACCATTGGTTCATGTTTTCTTTGACTAGGTCTGGGTTTCTGGCTGAATCTATATGGACATTTTTGTCTAGTTAAATACCCTTCTGTTTGCAAGATTGATTTATCTTTTAAGACTTTGCATTTGTGTGTTGTATGTATCAAATATTTCTATTCCCACTTTTTCTATGCACATCAATTCAACTGCACAAACAATTAAATCTAATTTAATATTATTGTCTGCTAGAAGTTAGTTTATGTTTTAAAAATGTCTAGTGTTGTATGTAGCAAAATATTCTATTACAGGTTTTGTTCCACATATGCATTCAGGTGTTTTGAGATATCCTTGTGTGTTAGGTTATTTATGTTTTTAAATTTTGCAATGATATGTTGTAATCTTTTTATTACAGTTTTTGGTTTGCATGTTCATTTTGGCTGCAGAAATATTCTCTCCATCATAATATCATTGTGTTTGATATCTTGATTTATGTTTTAAATTTTGCACTCACATGTTTTATCATTTTGTAGAAAAGTATTTTTATGCCTGCTATATTAGGCTCTCTCTTTTCATTGAGTTGTGTGTATGGTATGGTTTCATTTAGACCATTTTCAACCACAATAGTGTTCTTTATCATTACTGCAGAAATAAAAAGCACATGTTAGACATTATCATATTCACATAGGCAAAAAAGGGTTTTCCTTAATTTTACATATTAAAATGTCTTTGAAAAGTTATGTCTATTTAAAATAGAAAGGTGAAAGATTAGTTTCAGCAATTACTAGAACGAATAGATGGTAAGGCCCACAGCAACAACTGCAAAAGCAATGCAATATAACCAATCAACCTACATCAACAAAACATATGGTCTTGAATGAGCTTTTGGACTCTTTAGATGTAAATGTACACCGTGGAAATGTATCTTATATAGAACTTTAATCCATGTGCTTAACCTTAACATTGACACAAATGGAATACAATTTTACTCACTGCTTTATGATAGAAAAATATGTGGATGAGTATTGCCCACATATCCGAAGTCAAAAGGGATAGATTAAAAAGGGATGCTCCGGTCATGTCTATAAAAGATAAATTAAAGAAGCATGACATATTAGTAATGCAAATTAGATATGTGTATACCAATTATGTTCATATAACACAACAAATAGATGATTCAATACAAATGTCACATAGAAGTCATATTTATGTCATGGGCCTTCAACTTAAATTATATATCTAGAAGTACATTAAGCTATAGGAGATAAATCAAAAAAGCATTTGAATGTAAATTAAACATGTGTAATAATTATGTCCTTTAGTTCAATAAATAGATAATAATTTGTTAAAATTATGAGTAAGATATACATCATGGAATTTAAATAAATAGCGTTAATTCATTGAACACCCTTGTACATTCTTTGTTGATACTTTGAAAGTAATACATTTTGAAAAATAATTTGTTTTTTGGATTCTTAAGATTATGTAACTTTCGAACCATAATTACAAATTTATTTATTTATTTACTTATCATTTAGTTGCTAAAAGTTGAAGAACTTATGTTGGTAAATAATTAATTAGGTCTATTTAAATCATTTACCACTTTTGGGATTTTGTTTTCGTGGTTTCATTCATAATTTCACTTTTTTGCAAATTTTCAATTTCAATTTTTCACACCACATGTGCACAATCAAAGGACCTAAGGTCTTTCCCCTACCAAAGTATGTTATTTTAAAACATGTTTTCTTGGTGATATGGGTGATTTAGAAATGATTGGGAGAGAGAAATTCCTCATTTAATACACAATATGTTTGGTTCATGCCATTTGATTCTCATGATTAGGTTGTAATCATGAGGCTCTCGCTCAAGAGTGGACCTTCCCAAAATATTGTGACGTCTTGTCACAAACAAAACCATCAAACTGAAAAACACATCATGCAAGAAACATAGCTCGCTGACATATCATTTTTCTCCTTCAAAGAAAAAAATTCACATCATGTGAATGTCTCCATGTACTCTTACATATCAAGGTGTACAAAACCATCAACCAAACACAAGTCGAAAAAACATGCCTCTTCAAACAATTGACTCTCAAGTCAAATAATAGCTCATGTACAAATTTCCATATTTGTTGCATTTAAGTGTGTCAACATAACTCTACCTTCAACATCTTGCTTCATGCAACATGTGCCATACTTTGAATTTGCAAAGAAATTCATGAAACATCAAAATACATGCAAGGCCTTAATTGGATAAGAAATCTAACCATCCGTTACCAAACCATTTCAATGGCGCTTCTTTTAGCTACACTTCATCATCATGTGAATCATCTTGACCCTCATCGATTATGGAATCCTCTTTTCCATTCTTGTCATTATCTCTTTCCACCTTCTTCAAATGTTTTGGATGACTTGTTGGATACAAAGTCCAACACTTGTCTACAAGGTGACCTTTCTTATGGCAATGAGTAATAAACAATTGCAACTTATTTTCAACATCATTTTCCTTGTCTAATGGGCCTTTGACTTTGTGTTATAATTTGTTTTGTTTTTAAAATTTAAGTTTTGGATGCTTGGAGTACATTTGGCATGTGAAGTAATGGTGTGATCTATATTTTTTTGTTAAATTAAAAGTTAAAAGTTTTGGATGGTTTCAATCTACATTTAGCATGTGATATTTAATGTTAAATTTTTTTATTGGATAGTTGAATTATAATTGGCATGGCATGTGAAGTTTTTAAAACTCAAGTTTTGGACGGTTTCAATCTACATTTTGCATGTGATATTTAATTAACTTTAAATGTTTAATGTTTTAATGTTGCACGATATATAATCAAAAGGTTTTTAAAACTTAAAGTTTTGGATGGTTTCAATTTACATTTGGCACATGTGGTATATAATGTTAAATGTTTCTATTGGATCTAGTTGAACTATAATTGGCATGGCATGTGAAGTAACAATCCATATATAATCAAAAAGTTTTTTAAACTCAAGTTTTGAATGGTTTCAATCTACATTTCGCATGTGATGTTTAATGTTTTATTGTTGCACGATATATTATCAAAAAATTTTAAAATTTTTAAGTTTTGGATGGTTTCAATCTACATTTGGCACACGTGGTATATAATGTTAAATGTTTCTATTGGATAGTTGTTCACTATAATTGGCATGGCATGTCAAGTAATGTTGCACAAATCTCTTTTGGATGGTTGAAGTACATTTGGAATTTTAAGATTGCTTTTGATCTCTCCATGTAGTCTTGTTTGAATGAAAAAATTTCCAATAGGAAGAACATAGCTTTTCAATGCAACTAACCATGTATCAATTGAGCTCTAATTGAAAAAAAAGTTTAAAGAAGTAGATATATGTACAAATTATCCCTTTAATTTTGATTGGAAATATAAGTCTAGTACATATATATGTTTGTTGAATTTGGGTCAATGTCGTTAATGCACTCAAATAGGTATCCTTGTCGATTTATTTACATTGTGGAAACTTTTTACCAGAAAATCCAACTAGTTTTTCATCAATGCACATAGAAAAACTACTTGGAACAATTAATTATGCATTCTAGAACATATCTATCCAAGACAAGTAACATTTTTCATCAATGCACATTGAACATATCCGACCATTGGACAAGCAAATTTTGTACTAGATTTTCAATCAGGATTAGAGATGTGGGTCAAATCCCACCAAAAGTCGGAGAAGTGCTCCGAGTCTCTTGTCTAAAAGGAATTTTCGTAACAAACTATACTGCAGATGATTTATTTACATTGTGTCCATACTTTTTACCAGAAAATCCAACTAGTTTTTCATCAATGCACATAGAAAAACTAGTTCCAGTTAATTGCATTCTAGAACATATATATTGAGTACGTAAATAATTTTTCATCAATGCACGTAGTAAAACTAGAACAATTAATTTCATTCTAGAACATATATATATATATATATATATATATATAACATTTTTCATCAATGCACATGTATAGAAAAGCTACTTTCAGTTGATACTAGAGCACGTGCTTGTACCAAAACAATTTGTACATGTGCAAACACTTGCACAAATAACATAAGCAGCTCAATTTTTAGTTGAGTACTGGAAGTTCTAAAACATATTTAATCCAAAGATAATAAATTGTTGGACAATTCACTCAAAAAAATTCTAATGGAATTCCATCTTCAATAATCCGTTCATGATCGGATTTTGACATTTTCCATCTCTTAATTTTAGATTTTTTCTTTGATTGAACTTATATCAACTTTATGTGTGATGCACACACCAAGTGACTATATTGACAACTTATGGAATCAGGTTCATAGTCTTCAAAGTAAACAAAGTCTCCACTTTGATGAGTTTGTCTGAAAAAATAACCTTTCAATATAATAGACCCTCTATCATATTGAAATCCGTAATCATTATAGTTTTGTAATAATTTCATTTTTCATTCAGTGCAACGCATCAAATAATACTTCACATTTTCATTGTTGTCAATAGGTGCAATTACAACAAAAAACATCTCCTGCACAATAAAATAAATTTAACAAAATTATGCATATTTAAATTTATTTCTAGATCTTTAAATCATTAGAAAGTAATTCAAATGTTACCTTCTCTAACAAGATCAGAAACTCGATCACCATCAGATGATATTGTAGTTTCCTCTAATTTCATTTCTTCAAACATTGCAACAAACATTTTTCCCTTTGTATTTAGCTCTGTATGTTTCCAATCGTTCACATACATTTTGTTTTCACAAACATCATTGGATTTTGTGTTGTCTATGCAAACATCACAAAAACAAGAATATTTTCTTTTATCCAATGCAAACACATTTCTGGATGACTTTGTTTGAATTGAATGCAATTTTCGAGTCCCTTTTATTGTTTCAACGTCATTTCCAATTGATCTATCTACATCTTCGATTCCAATATGCCAGAAAAACCTTTATATGGAAAATTAGAAGAAGAATTTGTAAATATGATATCAAAATACAATCAAAGATAATCATTGCATGATAAATGTACAATGTTTAAAATTAGATTTCCAATATAAATTAAATTGAACGTACCTTCGCACTTCTCTTGATGGGTTTCTCTCATGGCTTAGAGCAGCGATGCACCATTGAAAAACTTCTTCAGCGTTCACCAGTCGGCTTGCAGAGTGGTTCATTTGATATCTTCGAAGTACTCGTTTTATGCATGCTCCTGCACCGTCATGTTCTCCTTTTCCATGGCCGGTTTCAAAGAAATTCCAACAATGTTTCATTCAAGTTTTCTTATGAAGACAACACAACCAAAAGAATGATCGTGCAGATTTGAATTGACCTGCACATCCGTCTGACCATATCCAATGTTCATTGAATGTTATTCCACGATTTTTCAATGAATCATAAATTTTTCCAAAACAATGTTGTACAAAACATGTATCATGTGTACGATCGTCATTGATATAAAAGTGATATTCTTTAATGATATGTCGATTTTCACTCATGCTTTCTATATGATCGACATTTTTTTCAGCATGTCTATATAGAATATGGACGAGCATGGAGACTTGGTCAGAATGATAGTATTCACTCTGAATTTCTTTTTGTGGAACAAATATGTAGTTTTCCGCAAAATCAATCACTGACAAAATGGTCCCTGGTGGAAAAACTTCACGAGATTTTTTGAATTGCAAGTCTTGCCATCGAGCTCTATGGGAATGCTTGGTGTATTTGTAAATTTCTGCCTCAAACTTTCTCAAAAAGTCTATCAGAAAAATTTTGTCTTCTAGTAATTCAATTCTTTTAACACTATTTGCACCTTGAATCGATGTATCGATATATTCATATCTCTTCCATTTCACTTTCATGTTGGAAAATGATTGATCATTTATATCAATACGATATTTGTTTTGAAATTTAGTCAAATTTCCACAATCATCGCATTTTTTACCACCAACACATTTCTTTTTGTAAAATAGTTCATCATTGTCTCTTTCACATAGAATTTGAGATATGAAATCACAAATAGTGGAAGGAGGAGGTGAATCCTTCCATAATGTTCTACCGAAATCAAGGAATGTGTCATAATATAACTCAAATTCCACATGATAACGGCAACAACAAGTGTCGCGTACGGTAATAGGTTTTACATACCATGGTTTTTGTTGAACAAAAGCACTAAGTGAAACATGAATTTGACGATTCTCTTCTTTGAACTTGTTGAATAACTCTATTTGAGTGGTTTCCAAGATATGTTTTTCATGTTCTTCGTATTGATTTCGTGCTATTCTTCTTCGCATCACATGTCTTGCAGTCGGTGAAACACGCGAATTGTTCTTCCAATATTCATATATTATTTTTTTAACATCTTCTCCAAGTCTATCTTTGTGTGGTTGCCTACAAATAGATCTCCAACAAGCGAGTTCATCATTTACATCTATTTCTGGAAGCCGAAATTTCCAATCATAGTTACAGGATTTTCGCGAGGTACAGTGCTCGTGCCATAGATGTTACCAAACGATTATCTTGAGTACTTGAGGAAACCATTGCCATCTGTATTCCTCTACGTACAATTGAAACATCTTTCTCTCTAGATCTCTTAATTGACTTTATAGCACTACTCATATTTTTTATCACCTCTTCCTTCATTTTTTTATCTTTGGTTGATTTTTGAATACCCAATAGTGTCGTAGCTTCTTTTAATTTCCTTAATGATAGGAGACCTTTCAACATTTGAGCCTGAACTGTCACCTGCTCATTTAAGAAATACTTTTCAAAAATGCAGTTAACACGATATTGTATAACATGGTCAAGTTTTTTATCTCCATATGTGTGAGTGTCAACATTTTCTAACATCTCATTATCGATAGTGATTTCATCTGTACATATTTGAAAAAATAGTACATATTCAATAAATAACTAAATTAATAAATATATCTATAATTTCAATGATATGTGCATGTGTTTAATATATATATATATATATATATATATACCTTGTGATTCAATTTCTTTATTTGGATTTCTTTCAATATTTTCACCATCTTCAATCATTGGTTCAATATCTCTTTCAAAATTTTGTATTTCATCATCAATGTTTTGAGGAATATCTCTGTCTGTTTACATTAAACAAAATATTTTTCAAATTAGTTCATCAAAGAAAAATTAAGCTTCACATTTTACATTAGGAAAATTTTAAATATATCAATAGAACATAAGATTTACATTTGCATACCTGCTTCAATTTCTGCTTGACGTTGATTTTCTTCTTCAATATTTTGAGAAATATCTCTGTTTGTTTACATTAAACAAAATATTTTTCAAATTAGTTCATCAAATAAAAATTAAGCTTCACATTTTACATTAGGAAAATTTTAAATATATCAATAGATCATAATATTTAAATTTACATACTTGCTTCAATTTCTGCTTGAGGTTGATTTTCCTCTTCAATATTTGAGAGGGCTTCTAACTTTCTTTTGCGAGATTGTCTCGTCTCTTCTCTACGTTCCTCAACATCTCTTTTTTGATCATATTTTCTTGCACAAATTCTTTGATTTCCCATGATAATAGGGTATGAAGTTCAAAAAATTTCCTTCAAAAAATTATACAATAACTTGATTACAAAAAATATCACAAAAGATTTAATTTAAAAAAATTCAGTTTAAATTTTTTGCAAAAAATACATACTCCAATCCAAAACACTTACTTTAAAAAATTCGAGAGAAAAATGTTTTATAAAAATGAAACGAAGCTCAAAAGATTTACTTCAACTCAAAACACGTACATACCTCCAAGAAATGTCTTTTGAATGTACGTCCAATAAATTCTTTTAAGTTCAAAACAATTTTTTGCAAAATCAGGCCGCTTCCAAGAAATGTCTTCCAAAAAAATTCTTTAAACCCAAAACAATTCTTTGTAAAATCAGCTTGCTTCCAAGAAATGCTCTTAAATGCAAACTTTGAAGAAAATTTTTTAAACCCAAACCAAGATCTTTGTAAAATCAAATGAAATGTGCAAAATGTGTGAAAATTGTGAATGATTTCGCGGCAATTTATATTGCCGCGAAATGTGTTTTAGTAGGGGCTCCGCAAAACTTTCCGGCCGACGGAAAGTTATACAATAGTTCGGCCGAACTTTTGATTAAAATTTCGGCCGAACTTTTGATTAAAAGTTCGGCCGAACTATTAAGTCATTAGATTTAATGAGCCATCGGCCCAAAACATAGTTCGGCAAAACTTTTAATCAAAGTTCGGCCGAACTAACACGTCACCAGTTACGCAAAAACCAGGCTCTGAATACATTTCTGCAACTTTGGACTGATTAAACTCCATGAAAAGTTGTTAATTAACTGTCGGAACCAAGACAAGCATTTTCAGAATTGAATCTACTTTCAAGAAATATAAATTTTATGGAATTTCATAAACATTTACTAATTTTAATTATTTTTCTAATAAAATGGGTGCAAACAATTTCTGAGGGTCATTGTGATTCAGTGAAATCAAAATTTTGTATCTTCCAAAATACATTGTAAAAAAAATTGAAAAAATTATGAGGCATTACATTGGTCTGTCGTCTCTAATGGGTAGCTTTTAGATTTTTAGTTTATAACTTATATGTTAAGAAATTTCTTGCGTCGCGAAACATATCCAAAATACGTAGTTTTTTGTATTGGACCAGTTCAAAAAATTCTAGTAATTATGATATGCATCCATTGGCTTTGTAAATATGATGAAACCAAAGTAGACTCTGTCTAGATTGTTGTAACACATTTTGTTTTCTCAAAAACACAAATTTTCAATGAATACAACATTGCGTCATAACATGACTTCTTATGAATCTTTTGATTGTTAAGAAACACACACTCAAAGAAACGCTAAGTTGACATATCAAATCTGCATAAAAAAATTTCAAAAAATAAGTAATAGAAAGCTAACAAAATTTCTCACAACTTTTATTTTTATCGCAAAATGAAATTCTACACAGAAAAATTGTTATAGTTTGCAGAAAGTTGAAGAACCGAAAAAAATGAAAATTGTTTCTCAAAAAAGGGAAAAACGTGTAACCCAGCTTCATATTTTCACCCCTCTACTAATTTTGATGACATTCTCCTCCATGGCTGCTACGAAAGCAGTCCCTGCTGATGCGATCATGATGGGGTTATTCCTAGTTTCTAGGACTATGTCCTTTTCCGTGGTATCTGTGAGGGGCTCGACTGGATTCCGTGCGAGGCATCTTCTTTTCTCTTGTCTGATCTTGTGTGTGAACTGGTCGTATGTCATCCTTGTCAGTTCTAAAACATCATCTTCCAGTTCCTCTGGGATGCCAATTTCTGAGAGCGGGAGGTGCGCACCCGTCATGGGAGTTGTTGGGGGTACCTCAATATGGGGAAGCTCTATTTGTTTCCCAATTTTTAGGGGCGGTGTCTTGCTTCCCTCTGCTTCCTTGGAAGAGCCTTCTTGCGATTTCTGATTGTCTTCTTCCTTCCTCCTCTTTTCGGCCTCTTCTTTATCATGTTCTTCCTTTAATCTGCACTCAGCCTCTTTCTTTTGTCGTTCTTCTTCTTCTTTTATCCTACACTTGACCTCTTTCTTGTGCCATTCTTCTTCTTCCTTCTTCTTACATTCTTCTTCCTCTTTCTTGTTGCGGGCTTCTTCTGCCTGCTTTTTCTTTCGTTCCTCTTTCTGTTGTTTTTTCTGTTGTTCTTTGGCCTGCTTCTTTCGCTTATCTTCTTCTTGATGTTTTTCCAGGGCATCTTGGTTTCTTTTGATTTCTTCTTCTCTCACCTTCTTCTCGACTTCTTGTTGTGCCTTGGCCTCCTTGTCTCTCTTTTCCTATTTCTCTTTATAAATACTACCACCCATAATATTCTTTGGATTTTTGGCTTTGGAAGATGGGGCTCCTCCTACCGAGCCCTTTCGTTTCAGCATGTCAGCCCTTTCTTCTAAATTTCGATCATCCTGACCTCCTTGATCCTCACTCAGATCAGCTAATTCTTCCGACATGGCTTCCCTGTCTTTTTTGTACTAGTTCCTAACTTGCTCTTCAACAGGGCATTCCGTATGTTGGTACCTCCAATTGAACTTGGCCCGTTTTCCATGTGCAAGGACGATCCTTTCTAGATCATATGATCTATGGGCGAAGGTTACGAAATGAAAACCTTTGATGTCTTCTGCCTCAGCCTCTACTTCTTTGAAATCCTTAACTGCGTAGGCACCAATAGTGAGCGGGAGAGTAGGCCATGCCTTCTTTTTTCCTTTGCTGAGGACCTTGGAAAATCCGCTCCTCATTTGGTAACACATCTCTTGTAGTAGTATTTTATCAGTGAAAAACTGGGGCAATGCATGAGGCACCTTTAATGACTCGAAGACCCTAATAAAGGTACTTTCTGTGATGGGAAACCAGTTGGCCACCTAGGTTACCGTTTCCATGGCCCTCCTAGACATGCACGGGGCATCTTTGCCAAAAATATTTCTGTAGAGTGCGGGGCTAAAATTTTGCGAGATAGATTCTATATCTTGCTTGTATTTGGAAGCCCATAATACATTTAAATCTTTGCGGATCGGTCCACCATGCTTCACATCCCAGTTATGTGACCATCCTTCAAACTGACACCTTGCACACACTGTGTCCAGAAGGTAAGAGGCCATGTAGAATTCAGACACACATCCTTTTTTTGGCGCCTGTGTTGCTGATATGTTTGCCCTGAGGGCCGATACTATCAGGTTAGCCCAGTTGAACCGGGTGCCATATGAGGTGATAGTGTACATGAGTGGGACCCCAACTCCATTTAAGGTAGTGGAATTTGGTCGGTCGTATATTATGCACATCATTTCTACCACAAGTTTATAAAATTTCCTGAGACCATCTATTTTATATTCCTGGTCCTTTTTTTCCCTAAACTTCTCGGGTTCCTCCCACCACCCCTTCAAGGTTTCTGGTACTAGTACCTCATGAGTGGCGACCCAATTGGCGTTGAAGGATTCTTCTCTGGTGGGGAGTACATAGTAGACTTCTGCGTCTTTCCCCATCAGGTTGGAAAAAAATTTCCCCGAGTGGTCGCAGATGACCCAGATCTTGGAGTCAACTTTCTAGAGGATCCATTCAATGACTTCTGCACATAGGAATATTAACGGATGAGCACCTACATAGTGAATTTTTGATCTTTTAACCTGAACATACACTTGCTGGTCTGGGAGGTCTTCTGGGAATTCAGGCTTCGTGAATTCCTGATATACTTGATACCAAGTCATCATGTATCATTTCCCAAATACATAGGCGATGTCCCCATAGATAGGGAGTGGGGAAGGAGGCACTTCCTCTTCTAATATCTTTATCTTGGGGCTCTTGTTTCTCTTACAAACTGCTGGAGGCCCCATATTTATTGAGGCCGAAGATATGGAGACACACTCAAGCTCGGATTCAATATCCCCTGGCATGTTCAAAAAACAATCCCACGATAAGACGGACGGCATAATAACAAATATTTCGGGACTAACTAGACCTCTAAAGGAATTGACTACTTAGGTTAGGTTGCGGCGACCCTTGCCGATTGTTATCAGGAGGATCGGTGAGATTTGTGACGCGGCGACCATGCGACTAGCTCGCAGGGTCGCTAGGTCACACTGGCATGAGATTTACAAAAACTACTACCCTGCGACTTAGCGATTTGAGACTAGGTCACTAGGTTGCTATGTCACACTGGCATGAGATTTCGAAAAACTGTGACCCTGCGACCCTGCGACTTGCGACTAGTTCGCAAGGTCGCTAGGTCGCAAAGTCGCGAATTGAGTGGTTAATCGATGATCAGCGACCTAGCGACTTAGCTACCAAGTTGTGAGGTCGCTAAGTCGCAAGGTCGTTGGGTCGCTAGATCGCAGGGTCGCATTAAGGCTTTCTTAGGGAAATTGGAACAATCGCGACCGGCGGGGAATGAAGTGCAACGAAGGAAAAAAATCCAAGGGAGATGGGAAAATCAGAGTTGAGGGCCCTCCTAGGCAGTCAAGAAGGGGGGTCTGCAGCAAACTGAGGCAAGGCAAGGCTCAGAGGAGGAGGTAGAGTGGGATAAGCATGAGAAGGTTGAAACCCTAATTAGAGATCTAGTGAGGACTTGGTTTGCAAAGGAATGAATTCAAAGGGGAATTAATAAGCTAGGGTATGGGGCAAGTGAGGCAACATCTAAGCAAAATAGGAAACAGTAGGAGGTTTAGGCAACTTACCCAGAAAAAACACAATCCAGTGGGCTTGTCAGAGGCGTTGTTTGCTCCGTCGCGCAAGTCGAATGAGACCTATGCGACCCTTTTATTTATAAAGGGGTCGCACGTGTGATCATTTAATGTAGGTCGCTAAGTTTCAAAAAGGGGCTAGTTAGGGAAGGATGCGACCTTGCGACCTTGCGAGCCCATGACCTGGGGGTCGCAAGGTCGCTAGGTCGCATAGTCACGAATGCAAAAATTTAGGACAATATGTGACCTTGCGACCTTGCAACCTTGCGACCCAGAGGTTTCTAGGTTGCACAGTCGAAAATGCAAATATTTAGGCCAAGATGCGACCTTGCGACCTGGGGTCGCAAAGTCGCTAGGTCGCATGGTCGCAAATTTGTAATTTTATCGATTTTTGCGACTTTGCGACTAGTTTCAGGGAAAACAAGTCATGAACCAATCCTTGAAGGAAGAATGCTTGAAAAGGGGCTTTCTCAAGGCTCAAGGCTGAGGGTGCATCAGACTTACCTTTACCAAAGAGATCAGGGGCTCTAAAATTTTAAGATGGGTCTAAATTTTGGAAGGTGTTGTAGCGGCTCCAACAAATGGCGATTCACTGGTAGAACCCAGAATCTCTGCTGGTGCTTCATCTTGAGGGGGGCGAGGGGGGCTTATCAAGTTTTTCCTTTCACCCGCATGGGTTCCACTACTTTCATATCTGGCACTTACGCATTTTCTCCACCTGTTTGCACTGTGCAGAATGCTAGTTCACCATCAGGATGCTAGTTCACCATGCTTTCATTTCGAGAGACCGAACGAAAGGGGTCAGAGTAACCTCATGGGCCTCAAGGATTCGGTATAGTTATTTGGTCCTGTCATGTTTCTCCGTTGCCAATGAACATGGTGGTCTCGGCGGAGTCACTACCTAGGAGTCACATACGTTGCTCCGCTACCAGCAAGCCTGGTCAGTACCCCGGGGGAGTCGTCGGATCACCTCTCTGCGCAGTAAGCCTTTCTCAATCCTTTACCCTTTATTTCATGTGCTAATAGCACTTATTTGAATGTGCTCGAGGCACTTATTTTGAATGTGCTCAAGGCACTTATTTGAATGTGGCACATATTTCCTGGGCGGACAAGGGATCACGACTTATGTTACTTGCAATATAGGTTGCTCATGGTCTACATAGAGGAACCCTTTGGGTTTTCCTGAATATCCTTTTTCCGCCTGAGGTTGGCCCTGTCCCGCTTCCGTATAGCAACCTATTTCACTGAAACTTCCTCTCGTACAATGGTCCCTCGAGCTAGCATATTGGGTGAGCTACTTGCACTTGTATCCTAGGACTCGGTCCTGTTGTCCCCACGGGGCGTCTATCACAAGAAAGCTTAGGCCATTTTGTGTTCTGGGGCCTATTATTCACCATCAGAGATTCTGGTACAGCCTTCCATTTGAGTAACTACTACATCTATCCCTAAACTTGGGGTGTTAGGGGAACGGATTTCTGAGAGCTTGCTCGAAGCAAGCTATTTGTTGAAATCCACAAAACAGACGAAAAACAAGACCAATAAAGCAAAGGAAAAGAAACTATGGTACAGAGCATGGAAATGGCCTCTGGGGCTCTCAGGTGAAATAGTGTTTGAGGTTGTGTCCATTTACCGAGAGGACCTTGATCCTCCCTGCTAAGGTCTTTAGCCTGTATGTGTGGGAACTGACCTTTTCTTTGACCAGGAAGGGGCCTGTCCACAGGGCTTGGAATTTGGTGTGTTTCCCCTTATCTTCGTGAGCTTTGTCCCATTTGAGGATGAGGTCGCCAACCTCGAAAACCATGTTTCCAGAGGATTTTTTATTGAACCATCATTTTATTCGGCTCTGGTGGATGGAAAATTTTTCCTGGGCTTTCATCCTTTCCTCCTCCAGTTTCAACAATGTGTCTATACGGGCTTGTAAGGAAGGGCACGGGGTACCATGTGTTTCTTGCGACAACTAAAGGGCCAAGAGAGACAGGTTGGGAGGGAGGATTGCTTCTTTGCCATAGACTAAAAAAAATGGGGAGGTGCCCAAGGATGGTTTAGGTGTAACCCGATCAGCCTAGAGGGCATTATGGAGAGCGTTGTGCCAGTTCCGATGGTGGGATAGCAAAGTCTTTTTAATGATGTGGATGAGGTTTTTATTGGTTGACTCAGCTAACCCATTTCCTTGGGGATAGTAGTTTATGGAATGTTTGAGCACTATACCATTTTCTAAAGCAAATTCATATAACTTGAATGACGAAAAATAAGTAGCATTATCAAAAACAAGGGAGGTTGGAACACCAAACCTGGTCATGATGTGATGAGTGATGAAAGTTATTACCTCTTGATTGTTGATTTGAGACAACGGTATTGCTTCAAACCACCTTGTGAAATAGTCTGTGGCTGTAAGGATATATCAATGTTGCTTAGAGGAATGCGGAAAAATTTCCCCAATTACGTCGAGTCCCCACTGCTGAAATGGCTCTTCCACCAACGGACTGTAACGGGGCGGATGATAGTGACTCCCTGCTGGCAAATTTTTGACACAATAGGCATCTCCAAACATAGGTGTGTGCATCCTTGAACAAAGTGGGCCAATAAAAACCAGCACGCATAATTTTTTGAGTTGTGGCCTCTCCTGTGTAGTGCCCACCAGATAGGCCATCGTGGAGTTCCTTCAGGACCTGTTGAGCCTCAATATGTTCTAAGCAGCGTAGCAGAACCCCACTATGGTGCTTGTGGAATAGCTTATTTTATACCAGCTGGTAGGATGCAGCCTTTAGCCTTATTGCACGTTTCTGCTGGGTGGTTAAAGTGGGGTCCATTATACCCTGGCCAAGATATTGCTAGATATCATCATTCCATGAAGGGGTGCTTTTTTGAGGTGTATTGTCTGTTAGTCATCAGTAATTTTTGCCTTTGTATATGACTAAATACTTATCCTAGATTTCTAGAAACAAAGTTCATGAACATTGTGAGTTCTAGAAATCTCACCGCCTTCATTATCCTTAAGATAAATTTTCAATATCTCCTTACTCTATCATGTCATAGTTAGCTTATCACTCACGGAAGATCCCTCATGGACTAATGCCTCTCATCTCTGTCCCATTTTCACACCCATAATCTCATTACTCTGTTTGTCCCTTGCCTATGACTCCATTATCCAACTGGGGTTTTTGAGGGCATTTTTCTTGGTTTCATGACCTCTAGGGTTAAAACATCAAAAAGGCTTGTGTCTTGATGCTCTTACACCTCCTCCTATCCTTAATATACCTTCATAAACACTTCCCATCACTCCTATCCCTCAAACTCATCATTTTTCTACAAAACCTAGCCTATTGCTACAATTTGAAACTTTTCGAGACTAGGCCTGTGTTTTGCCCTTTTGGAACCTTTCCCCTCACTTAATTCTTGAAATTCAACTTCCCCTACTCTCTAACATCTATCCCTATCCCCCAAAATTTCCCCAAGAATTTAGACAACCCTTAACCCCTTCATTCCCCTCCCTCTACAAGGCAGTCCTAAATCCCCTACACCAAACCCTAATTTCCTCTTCCAACTAAGCTAGGGTTTGCTATGGAAAGGAGGCATAAGAGAAAAGGGTCCATTATGGCAGGTCATATCAGCAATCATGAAGCCATACCAACTCATAAACATCATGCCTTCATCTTTTTCCAGGAGTTCTTTCCAAGAGACAAGCCATGTATCACACCTAGGACAAGTTTTTCTTCAAACTGTGTTTCTAACCAAACAGAGATGAATTTGACAAAAGTGAGAGAGGTTTTTGTTCATCATAGGCCCAATAAGAAAAAAATCCTTAATTTTTTACATAGGTATCATGGTTTTTTAGCAATATAAAAAATACAGGTGTCCCAGGAGAATTTCTGCACTGCTGGAGTGACCTTGGGAAAATCAGGTTTTCTCACAGCTGGAGTGTCCAAATGACTTTCTTGATGAGTCAGATGACAACTAGACTTGAAAATATTTCCAATGAGCTATCATGAGCTCAATTTGGAGTTAAGGAATGCCTCCAAAAATTTTCTGCACTAACACTTTGCATTTATGCACCATCACTCAGCATGTTTTGACCAGTCTTGGGAAACTCAACTTTTGTGTGATGTCCCTTTTTCAGAAATATCACAAGTCTGTGCTAGAGATGGAATGCGGGGGAATTTACCGGTTATTTCACCTTATAAATAAGGGTGAGATCTTAAGGCTTTCTAGCCCTTTTCAGACTCTGTCTACAAATATGTGAAATTCCCTAGTAGGAATGGCTAGCAACCCAAGCCTGGAAAACACATTTTCCAGAAGTGGAGGCAGCAGGATTTGATCCCTGGTCTAGAATCCTTCAAATATATCTGTCTAGAGCTGAAATCCTGAAGTGGACTCAAAACAAATCTTTCTAGGAGCTTGAGACAAGCCTCCTTCACCTGTTATCCTCAAAAAGGGCCCAATGAAGAGGGTTGCATCAACACATGAACATATGCTAGCATAGCAGCGTTATTTCTTAAAACCAATGTACATGAAAGCACGAATAGTCACCAAATTTATATAGCAGCAAATAAAATATACAAATACTTGAGGAATCACTCACTCAAGCTGAGCAAAGAAACCCTCAATGACATGCATAAGGAAATATCTCACCATACTGCTACACGAGAATGCTAGTGACTAAAATTGCGCAATCAATGAGAGGTATTGCTACGGAAAATACATATACATGGATGATACATCAATATAAGCTCAAATAAGAAAGGGGGAGAAAGGTCTCAACCCCTAAAAATACAATACAACAATCCTCTAAAAGGATTGGATGGAAACTAGACAAAATGGCATTTTACCCAAAATGCCGAAGTTGCTGGGCAGCTACTGCAACTCACTAGAAACTGGAAATAGGAGGATCCTAGCTAAATATTATGGAATCTCTTATGTAACTCCTCTGATTAATCTTCCAAATGAAAGGTTGATCCTTTCATTGAAGATCTCACTACCCACTGAAATGCAACAACCCTCACTGCAAATGCTCTCTAGAAAATGCGTAGTCAAGGAAGAGGGATGCTCTTCTACTGATGGAAATGATTGGCCTGATGCCAAGGATGATGGATTCAATATCAAAAACTCCCTCACTGATCTCCCAAATTAAAGGAGACTCCCTCCTCTGAAATACAATGTTGTAAGTAGTGTTGAGGAACCCTCCCCTGCAACACCTAGCAACACAACTCAACCACCAATGGAGACTACACTGGAGCTGAATGGAATGCTTTTGCCTCAAGCCAGAATATGGGGAATATGAAGAACAAGATCTTCCAAGAGCTACTCAATGGAAGAGATGGGATTCCTGCCCAGGAACACCCAGTGCTAGCAGCACTGCATCTTAGCTAAACAGCTAGAGAATGCTTTTGTCTGAGAAGAAAAGTAAAATGATAATCAAAAGCATGAATGAGAATGGCTGCTTCGTTCTCCTTTTAAAAAAATGAAAGATGCTTTGCCATGGGCCCCACACCTTAGGGTTTCCTCTCTATAAATATCTCCTCCTCATGCAAACTGCGCTGGCCCACCAAGGGAATCTTATCTTCTCTATCTATGCAGTCACTTGGCTTCTTCTAGAATTATCCACCTGCAAATTATTATCAAATTTTTATTATCAATGGGTTTTCCTACTCATTTATTCTCCTCCTAAAGCAAAAACAAAAGTTTTTAATGTTCCATAAAATTTTGGAACATTACAGTCCTCCCCTCCCAAATGTTGCTTGCCCTCAAGCAACTTGTAAGGATAGAACTGTAGGATGTCCTCCTCCTCCAACTGTAGCATCCACTTATGATGAACTCCCCATGAAGAATGAGATGTTGTATCAACATAGAGTCTCCATACTGCTCCTCTCAAGTAATGTAAAATAGCTAATGTGGCTATCATCATGAACATGGAATGTACTCAAGAAGACAATAAGGTGTTTTCTAGAGGTCTCCTTTAGGCATGGTGTCAAAATTAATTGGGAAGAACATTCCCCTCATTTGAATCCTCCATCCACAAGAATCTAGTCACCTCCGAATAAGGCAACTGTTGAACAGCTTCTTCCACCTTGAGCTCCAACAAAGAAGGTGGGCTAAAAATCTGAAAGTGGTAGGCATCATAGCCTAACCCACGCTATTCACCTCTCCACTCATGAAAAGTGTGGAGTGAAGGCTGCTCTTGGGCTACAGAAATGTTGCCCTCAAATGGCAAGATGAAGTTTGGATCTCCAAAGATATTCCCTCCTCCATTGTGAATCAATCTGGCCCAATGTCTCTCCTTTGTGATGGGAAGGAGATCAACACCATCATATGACTCACCATCACTCTCATGGCTCACCTCAAGAAGAAATAAGTGTTGAACTATGGTGGCCACATCATCTCTCATGCTCCCCTTAGAGCATGCCTTGCAAAAAGTATGGGGATCTTCTCCCCCAAAGGACACACCCATCCTATATGCCCTTCTTCTAATCATGCCCCCAACAATATTGTGATCTATAGCAGCACAGAGAGCTGAAATAGAAGTCATGTTGGCTGCCATATATATCAAGTGAGTGATACCTTGATCCTTCTCATGCAACCAGCGCATTTTGAGCATAAACTGCAATAGAGAATGATAAAAGATGTGGTTGCTCAACCACCGGTTTGCTGCTACATTCTCCTCATGTATTTGGAGAAAATGAGTGATGTATGACGCATGGTGAGCATGTCATCCAAAATACAAATCTCCCCCAATTACATCAAGGGGATGGCCATCAACTAGGCTCTTGGCCCCAAGTAGACCAAAGAGCCTTTGACAAGGATTTCTCCTCCTTGGAGCAACATCCTGCATATAAATGGTTAAGGAATCAACATGTAATTCATATAAATGAACAATATCCTTACCATGTTTTCTACTCATGCGAAGGGAGCAACTCATAGATGAATCTCTCCTCTTCCTCCCAAGGAAAATAAGTGACTGTGCCCATTCCTCCAAAGAGTGTTGTGCATATATTGCTCCCATGCCAACTATATAAGTGGGAAGGTTTTTGTCCCTCCCTTGCTTCCCCTGCCATAGTGCAGGTACTGAACGGAGAGTGGGTCAGAATGATAGTGAGGGAATTCTACCCTCTTCTTTGGTTTTACCCAAAACCCCCAGCGCTGCAACAAGCTATCCCAAGGCCTCCACACTGCTGAAATTAGTGATTGATGCCTCACTGTCTGAAGCATCTATCCTCCTCTTCTGAACCAGTGGCCTCCTTGGTGTGATGTCTCCACTCAATGAGACATTCTTATTTGAAGATGATTGTATGCATGGATGAACAACCCTATCCATGCTTCCACTGCACAGCTCAATCACCTTCCTAGGTGTAATGACCTCCAAAAATGGATAGAGATGGGCCCTCCTCATCACATGGTGTTGGGTCTCTCCTCTATCTTCTTCCTGAAACTTCATGGTTTTACACCTCATCTTCCATGGCACATGTGAATCATGTAGTGTGCCTTGATCTCCATGCATGAGATCCTGGGGACCTTCTTGCAAAGACACAAGAACCCCTCTATTTGGAGCAAAATCTCCTTCCTCCTCTGCATGAGGCACTAGATGATCTCTAGATTTGGCAGCGTTGTTGCCCTCTGTCTCTGTAATAAAGTTGGGCAACATCCCAATAATATGATCGACCTTTGAAAAAGAGAACTTTCTGGTTTGTTTCTCAAAGGTGTGGGATGAAAGTTTAGCCTCTAAGAATTCTTGATGCAAGTTTTCAGCTCCTCCAATGGTTTCTTGAGGTCATACTGCGTTTCTATGCAAGGGTTTTGTTTGAGTCCCTTGGTTTAACTCTATCTTATGAGTTCCAAGAATGTTCTGATCAAATCCTTTCACCAATGACTTAGTGAAATTCACCTGAGATGAGGCTTTAACATTCTCAAAAGAAATGGACTCAAGTTTCCACCATGCATGAGCCTTACCTCTCAAATGTAGCGCTGCAACTTTGATGATTTCTTCTTTTGAAATGTGGTGTTGTTTTTGGAAGGTGTTTGGCTCTTCCACCCAATCTGTGGCTGAATATGAAGGTGAACCTCCAAAAGTAGATAGATGAAATTCATCTTGCTGCTCCTTCCCTTTCACCTTTCTCTTGCAAAACTCAGAAAAAGTGGGCTGATTTATGAATCCATGAGTGTGAGACTCATACTCCTTCAAGAAACCACTAAGGGTTTCCTCCTTAGTCACCTTTCCTCCTTCTTCCATTTCCCTCACAGAAATGTTGGGCCTTTGACTGCACTATTCACCATGGTGTGTGGCTACATGCTTACCCTCACCATGTGCAAATCTAGGGCTTCCTTCAATTTCGAACCCTATTTGAGATTCTCCATCAATCTCCCTCCTAAACTTTCTGAAATCTTCATGTGTGCCTTGCATAGATTTGGGAAGGAGACTTGTGAGTATTTTCTTTTCCTTTCTTCCAAGAGATGGAATCTCTCTCCTGCTCAACTCCTTGTTTCCTTCTAGATGAGAATAGGAAGTGCAGGGGTCTTCCTTTTCTGTTTGCTCTTCCTCCTTGGGGAGGTTCTTCTTATTTTCAAAAATGGATGAGATCAATCTCATCCTCTTCATCTTCTGTTCTCTTTCTTGGGCTTGAAGGCCACAGGCTGAGCCAAGAAAGATGCTCTGATACCACTGTGATGTCCCTTTTTCAGAAATATCACAAGTCTGTGCCAGAGATGGACTGCGAGGGAATTTACCGCATATGTCACCTTCTAAAGAAGGGTGAGATGTGAAGGATTTATGGCCCTTTGCAGACTCTGTCTACAGATATGTGAAATTCCCTAGTAGGAATGGCTAGAAATCCAAGCCTGGAAAATGCATTTTCCAGAAGTGGAGGTAGTAGGATTTGATCCCTGGTCTGGAATCCTTCAAATATATCTATCTGGAGCTGAAATCCTGAAGTGGACTCAAAACAAATCTTTCTATGAGCTTGAGACAAGCCTCCTTCACCTGTTATCCTCAAAAAGGTCCCAATGAATAGGGTTGCATCAACACATGAACATATGCTAGCATAGCAGCGTTATTTCTAAAAACCAATGTACATGAAAGCATGAATAGTCACCAAATGTATATAGCAGCAAAGAAAATATACAAATACTTGAGGAATCACTCACTCAAGCTAAGCAAAGAAACCCTCAATGACATGCATAAGGAAATATCTCATAAGACTGCTACACAAGAATGCTAGTGACTAAAACTGCGCAGTCAATGAGAGGTACTACTGCAGAAAATACATATACATGAATGATACATCAATATGAGCTCAAATAAGAAAGGGGGAGAAAGGTCTCAACCCCTGAAAATACAATACAACAATCCTCTAAAAGGATTGGATGGAAACTAGACAAAATGGCATTTTACCCAAAATTCCGGAGTTGTTGAGAAGCTGCTGCAACTCACTAGAAACTGGAAATAGGATGAGACTAGCTGAAGATGATGGAATCTCTTATGTAAATCCTCTGATTAATCTTCCAAATGAAAGGTTGATCCTTTCATTGAAGATCTCACTACCCACTGAAATGCAGCAACCCTCACTGCAAATGCTCTCTAGAAACTACGCAGTCAAGGAAGAGGGATGCTCTTCTGCTAATGGAAATGATTGGCCTGATGCCAAGGATGATGGATTTAAGATCAAAAACTCCCTCACTGATCTCCCAAATGAAAGGAGACTCCCTCCTCTGAAATACAATGTCGTAAGTAGTGTTGAGGAACCCTCCCCTGCAACACCTAGCAACACAACTCAAACACCAATGGAGACTGCGCTGGAGCTGAATGGAATGCTTTGGCCTCAAGCCAGATATGGGGAATATGAAGAACAAGCTCTTCCAAGAGCTACTCAATGGAAGGGATGGGATTCTCGCCCGGGAACACCCAGTGCTAGCAGCACTGCATCTCAACTAAACAGCTAGAGAATGCTCTTGTCTGAGAAGACAAGTAAAATGATAATCAAAAGCATGAATGAGAATGGCTGC
The DNA here is from genome assembly GCA_034641835.2 of Pinus albicaulis. Classification (NCBI taxonomy): domain Eukaryota; kingdom Viridiplantae; phylum Streptophyta; class Pinopsida; order Pinales; family Pinaceae; genus Pinus; species Pinus albicaulis. The sequence goes on from CM076578.1 coordinate 1,875,607,711, forward strand.
TTTGTTCTCCTTTCAAACAAATGAAAGATGCTTTGCCATGGGCCCCACACCTTAGGGTTTCCTCTCTAGAAAGATATCCTCCTCATGCAAACTGCGCTGGCCCACCAAGGGAATCTTATCTTCTCTATCTGTGCAGTCACTTGGCTTCTTCTAGAAGTATCCACCTGCAAATTGTCTCTTTTCACACATGGGGTGTGAAATCCAGTCCTTTATTGACCCCTTTTCACATTATAAGGGTTCCTTATTCAGATTTTTATTATCAATGGGTTTTCCTACCCATTTATTCTCCTCCTAAAGCAAAAAAAAAAGTTTTTAATGTTCCATAAAATTTTGGAACATTACATTTTGATAGGGAAAATCAACTCCAACCAGGGAAAATGGTATATTTGGAAAGTCGACAGGTTAATATTTCCAACGAGCTATCACGAGCCTAAATATAACTTTGGGAAGGTCATCAAAACTTGTCTACAACTTGACGCTTTTTTGGCGTTGCGCAAATAAGTGGCATTGCACTAATCCATGGGTACGACTGCCCGGCGCTGGGCTAATCCACAGGCAGGAGTGCCCGGCGCTGGGCTAATCCACAGGCAGGAGTGCCCGGCGCTGCACTAATGCAGAGGCTCTTCAAACAAGGAAAAATTTTTCCCAAAGGCTAAATATCATCCTCCAAATTACCTTCAAAGCCTGCAAAAGAGTAAAAAGTTGGTAGGTGGCCTATTTCTTTTCCTCCTCAAGTATTTTTAAGTCATTTGGTGGCTAAGGAATGATTAAACCCTAGTTGTGCAACCCTAGGTCTTAAAGGCAAGGTAAACCTCTGTTTTTTTTCTCCATGAACAAACTATTTGTCATTTGAGGGAGATTGAATTAGGTTTGTCACAAATCATCTCAAAATAATCCCTCTTTCAAATTCAAACACTCAGTCACATACCTTGCCTTCATATCACTCATTTGAAAAGTTTCCCACCATCATTTCCATTTCACTCCTCTTGCCCAAATTTTACCACCATCAACCCTAAATCACCATGTCAAGAGTAGAAGATAGTCAGTAGTGAAAGAGGGAAAATGCCTATGAGGCCAAAACACAAAGGAGGGAAAGTGAAGAAGAAACAGAGGTGGATGATGATGGAGAGATAGAGACAGGTAATAAAGAAAAGGGCAGTGGGATTGACAAGGATGAAGATGAAATTATTGAGGAAAATTCAGAAACAAAATGCAGCATGAATACAGGTGAAGCAAGTGACAAAAATGAAGACCACAACCATGATAAAGACATCAACAAGCCTACCATCACACCTTTTTTCATTGGCATATCAAAGAGGCCCTCATTGGAATCCAAACCCTAAAGGAAGAAAAAGGTCATGAAAACCTTGGATTTTTTGCATCAGCTTCTCAACAGGCCTCCCAAACCCTATGAAGGATACATCCACCAATTTTGAAGAAATTTAGACAATTTTTTGTTTTTTGTGATTTTGGAGGCCTATTAGCAGAGCGCCACTGGTGCTATGTTGATCCCTGGAGAATCCTCTAAAGTAAAACTCAGTATTTTTGGATTTCTCATCACTAGTACACTATTCTCACAAAATTTCAGAGTAATTGGAGCAGTTTTGACCCCTCAAAAGGTCAAAAAACACCTAAATTTTCACCATTATGCCTCCTTTTCAGGGTTGGCGCTGCGCTAATACGTAGTGTTGGGATTTTGACGTTTTTTACAGGTTACAGAGTCTGGATCAGAAACAAAAAGAGTATTTTTGGAAAATATACTCATCAGGCTTTCCAACGGGCCATCACGGAGTAAAATCCGACATCAGGAAGGGGTCCAAAACTTGGTTGCAAACGTACCTATTTTTGGCACTGCGCAAATGGACTATGTAGTGCAGTGTTGGTATTTTGGAATTTTGGATAGGCTACATGAGATTTATTAGGAAACTATAAGAATTTTTGGAAATTAAATGCATCAAGATTTCCAACGAGCCATCACGGAGCAAAATCCGACATCAGGAAGTGGTCCAAAACTTGGCTACAACAAAGCCTATTTTCTGTTGGAGGTGGCGCTGTGCTAATAGCAGTCTTGGGAAATTAACTTTTTGAATAGGTTACAGGGGCCCAATCAGAAGAAAAAAAAAAGAAGAAGGCATATCTGGAAAGAGAACTTAGCAAGTGTTTCAATGAGCCATCATGGAGAAAAATCCGACATTGAGAAGGGGTCCAAAACTTGGTTGTAAAAGTACCTATTTTTGGCGCTGTGCAAATGGAGTGTTTAGTGTGTTTTGGACCAAAAGTCAACAAAACACACTCATTTATTGCAAAATCATATTTTAGTGTTTTCTGAGGCAAATCACTCTAGAATTAGGTGCAAGAAGTTATTTTAGCATTTATTTCATGAGATATTTTGTGCCTTGGGACTTGCATGGCCTCTTAGGCATAAATGACATTTATAGGTGATTTTGACTTTTTCCAACCCTATCTAGGGTTTTTTCCCTCCTTTGCTAAGTTAAATAGAGCATGAGGGCTTCATTGTAAAGGTTGGAATTTGATGAGCTTTGAAAGCAATACATGGTTTTTATGAGCTTGGAGAAGAAATTGGTGTTGTGGAGTTTATGAATGGCTTGCTTGGATTGATGATGGAGAAGCTTGTTTGCAGGATCCCTTAGCTTGGTTAATGGTGATGCATTCTTAATTTTTTCATGTTTTCTTGTTATCATTATGTTTCATCCTTCTTTGTTGTTGTAGAACAGAAAAGTATAGGTTGAGAAATGCTCTTTGAAGCACCTTAGTCCTCCTGCCTTCTATTGCCTTGATGTTTTCCTCTGTTGGGTTAGCTTAAGGAATTCTTAACTGCTCCTTAGGCCCACCTAAACTTGTTTGTTTCATTAATGGATTAGTATGCTAGTTTAAAAATATGTTTCATGGTAAACCCTGCTTATTTGATGATATCTAAACTCTATCTTGAAACCTCTCTTTGAAGTATTTCTTGCTAGGTTAAGTCAAAGAGGTCTTGTTTTGATCTTGCCCTTTGTCCATGCATATCAGTTTGCCTCAAAGTTCTTTATAGCTTGATTTATGATGTTTAGGAGTTCCCTCTTCATGAATTAAAGGTAATTGTGATCTTAAATGTTTTCTAAAGCTTGAATGTGAAATCCATAGAAGTTAAATGAGCTTCTCGCCTTCTACATTTCATTGAAATTGTTTGTCTTGAATGATTATTGGTTTAATTATTTTCATTGAGCTTAATGATTTTCCCTACCTCATGAGTTATATCTTTTTCTTATCAATGTTTAAGACCTTCTTGTTATAGGTATTTGACAAAGGATTCTTGATTGCCCTTTTCCTTACCTTATTCACCAACTTGATGTCCATCCCACTTCACACATAACCTTAAGGATCCATTAACCTTGCTAGATTGGCCCTGTAATGTGTTGAGATTGCAACAAGATGATGAGCTTAGTGAAAAGATTCGCCTTCACTAAGTGGGCCCGCAGGCTATTTTTGGCGCAAGTCTATTTTTAGACTATGTCTATTTTTAGACATGTCGATCATATTCTATGAGTTGCAGGATGCTATTTGAGGATGGTTGGTCAAGTTGGAAAAATAGATGGACTTCTATTTTTAGACATATTGGGCGGAATCTATTTTTAGATTGCCAGTCTAAAAATAGATATGTCGAATATTATTAGCTCTTAATAATATTTGGAATATAAACATTATCTTATTCTCTTGGAGCACTTCAGTTAAGTGCACAGATGTGGCACAGGAGCTGACAGAAGGAATTACGCTATTCCTGAGGGTTAAGTGGAGCTATTGCATGGATACTTCATTTAGAACTCATGTGACAGAGTTTGGTGGAGTTATTGAGCTAGTTGATGGAGTTGTGTTCAGTTTAACTGAGTTAAACATAGTTGAGCTAGTTGTATCTAGTCTAACCGATTGATACACTAGTGAGAGTGGTGTGAATTAATTATTAATTAATTCACTAATTATTAACTCATTAATCAACTAAAGAATACATCAGTTAACTACAGTGCATGGACAGTTTCAGTGGAGACCAGTGAAGAGGTAGGTGAAAGAGCAGTGTGACTATCAGTTGTGACTATAGTGTTGCATGATTTGTAACACACAGTGGTTGGAGATTCCAATGAGTATTGCGTGAGCAAGGCTGGGCCAATTCGAGTTCATTCAGAGCCATTTTTCAGCAGTGATTGCGCAGTAGATGCAGGCTAGCAGGTGGCAAAGATTGGAGCATAAGATTTGCTAGATCGGACCTGATTAGTGTGTAGCAATTGGAGATTGTACTGAGAGCTTATGAGGAGCTTTGTATGATGATTGTTACATGATCTCTATGACATATATTATATACAGATAGTTGGGGGTTTTCAGCTTTAAGCTTTCCCATAAATTAATGTGTTCATATGTGTGAATTTTTATGGTTTTAATGTGTGCATGCAATTGATTTTATTTCCGCAATTAATGATCAATGGTAGAAGAGATTTTGTATCGTGCATGAAGTAAAATAGTGTGTGATCAAGAAAATATTGGATGTATAAAATATCAGCTATATAATTTCTACATGGTATCGGAGCGATATTGATCATTGGAGCAATTGCAAAACATTGAAGCGGTTGAGTTTTGTGCTGGTGGAATTCGAATTTGCAGTAGTGTTTTCTTGGCGTCGAAGTTGAGATGTCTTTCAACGGATTGCGATTGGAGTATGCATAATGGCGCCTTGAATTATATTGCATGGAAGGACAGATGGAGGCGGCTGGAGGACAATGTGGTTGAAGAGTCTAGATGCAGGAATTTGAAAACTCGCTTTATCGATAAGCGTCAAGATTTGATTTATGGAAAAAGAAGACAGAAAAATGTCGAAGGATTCTGTTGGAAGGTGTGAAGGATCACATAGTGTCTAGCCTTCATGGTAAAGCTTCTCCATTCTTGATGTGGAAAGCTTTGACAGATTTATTCCAAAGCAAAAGTGACCAGAGGAAGTTGGTGCTCAAGGATAAACTCAGGAACATAAAAATAGAGAAAGGCAACAGTATACCCAAGTACCTCACGAAGTTTTTCCAGTGCAGGGATGAGCTGGGAAGTGTGGGGGTTACTGTAGATGACGAGGAATTGGTGAGCATGGCTCTCCTGGGGCTTCCGAAGAGTTCGCATTCCTATCAGGACTCTGTCAATGGTCAGGAGAAATTGCCAGGATGGGAGCGACTTTGGTCGGATCTTGTGCAAGAGGAGATAAGGCGGAGTACTAGGGACGGATCTTCATCGAAGAATGCAGATGAAGAAAATTGCGCTTTGGCTGCCAAATCAAGGAAGGGGAAGAGCAAGAAGAATGCTTCTCAATCCGGTGGGAAAGGCAAGAAGCAGGACATGTCCAAGGTGAAGTGATTTCACTATCGCCAACACGGACATTACGCCACTAATTGTCCACAGAAGAAGAAAAATAAGCAGGCTGCTGGATCTGCAACTGGAGAGGCCTTAGCCTCGTAGTTTGAGCTGGATTTTTCGTTGATTGCATGCTTGGTCTCAAGTGTGATGGGATCAGTGTGGTTTCTTGACAGTGGTGCGTCTTTTCATATGACCGGAGACAAAGATTTGTTCAGTGATCTGGATGAGAAGGATCTTGGAGTGCACATCGAGATGGGCGATGATGGTAGATGCAGTGCGACTGGTATCGGGACCATTTCCTTTGAGAGGGAGCCTGGTAAACCTTTCATATTGAAGGATTTCATGCATGTTCCAGGATTGAGGAAGAATCTGATCTCGGTGGCCATGTTGGAAGAAAAGGGAAGACTTTTTTGCAACGGGATATCAAATTTCATGAGGAGAAATCCATGAAGTGTTCGCTTGAGAGGGAGCCACACTTTCATGCAGATGAGGAGTTATTAGTTCCTAAGGATGAGCCTCAGGATGTGGATCAGCCACAAGAGGAGGTTCATGGAGTTGAGAAAACCACTCATGCAGCACCAACCATCAGAGGGCAGAAGCGCACTACAGAAGTTGAGTGACTGAATCTTGATGCAGAGAAGATTGTAGGAGAACCTACATCACAGCGCAAACAGAGACAGTCACCTGACTGATATACTGGATACATGGCTCTGATGAGCAAGTGTATCATGACAGAACCATCCTCTTTCAAGGAAGTTGTGGAGGACCATGCATGGGTAGATGCCATGGTGGAAGATTATGATTTGATTGTCAGAAATAGTGCATGGGAGATTGTCCCAAGGCCGGAAGGGAAATCAGTGGTAGGTTCGAGATGGATCTACAAAGTGAAGCAAGCAGCTGAAGGGAGTGTGGAGAAGTACAAGGTAAGATTTGTTGCCCGAGGATTCTCACAGATTGAGGGGATCGATTATGAGGAAACCTTTGCACCTATCACAAGGTATTCTTCCATATGGACGATTCTTTCTCTCTCAGCGCAGATGGGGTGGCACATTCATCAGATGGATGTGAAGACTACGTTCCTTAATGGATTGATTGAGGAGGAGGTGTACATAGAGTAGCTCGAAGGTTTTGAGATCTTCAGCAGTGATTCGCATGTGTGCGGGCTCAAAAGAGCGTTGTATGGGTTGAAACAAGCACCTCGTGCTTGGTACACACAGATTGACAGTTATTTCACCAGACTTGGTTTTACCAAGAGTGCGGCAGATCCCAACCTGTACCAGATAGTGGTTGAGGGTAAGTTGCTGATCATTGTACTTTATGTAGATGATTTGATACTGACCAGTGATGAACAGTTGATACTCTCATGCAAGGCTGATCTTGCAAAAGAGTTTGAGATGAAGGAATTGGGCCTCCTTCATTATTTCCTGGGATTGGAAATTTGGCAGCGTAGTGATGGATTGTTTGTGTCTCAAGGCAAGTATGCCCGGGAGATACTGGAGAAGTTCAACATGCAAGGCTGCAAGCCTATCGACACTCCTCTTCCTGGTGAATGGAGGAAATAGGATGCTACATTGGCAGAGGTAATGGATGCCATTGTTTACTGACAGTTGGTGGGGTTTCTTATGTATCTAGTCAATACATGACCTAACATATGCTACGTTGTTAACCAGTTTTCACAAGCTATGGTTAAGCCTACCAAGCTCTTTTGGAAGGCAGGCAAGCATTTATTGAGATATATCAGAGGCACATCGGGATATGGATCATGGTATAGACAGGAGGATGAGTTGAGGTTGCACGGCTTCACGGACTGGTACTATCATATCAGATATTGTGTGTAGCGGAAGATCATGTTACTTTCTTACATTCCTACGGAGAATCAGGATGTTGATATCTTGACGAAGGCGCTCACCAGGAGCAAATTTGAATACCACAGGGGCAGGATCGGGGTGGCAGATAATCCCTATCTTTTTGAGAGGGAGTGTTGATATTGCAACAAGATGATGAGCTTATCGAAAAGAGTCGCCTTCACTAAGTGGGCCCGCAGGCTATTTTTGGCGCAAGTCTATTTTTAGACTATGTCTATTTTTAGACATGTTGATCATATTCTATGAGTTGCAGGATGCTATTTGTGGATGGTTGGTCAAGTTGGAAAAATAGATGGAATTCTATTTTTATACATATTGGGCGGAATCTATTTTTAGATTTCCAGTCTAAAAATAGATATGTCGAATATTATTAGCTCTTAATAATATTTGGACTATAAACATTATCTTATTCTCTTGGAGCACTTCAGTTAAGTGCACAGATGTGGCACAGGAGCTGACAGAAGGAATTACGTTATTCCTGAGGGTTAAGTGGAGCTATTGCATGGATACTTCAGTTATAACTCATGTGACAGAGTTTGGTGGAGTTATTGAGGCAGTTGATGGAGTTGTGTTCAGTTTAACTGAGTTAAACATAGTTGAGCTAGTTGTATCTAGTCTAACTGATTGATACACTAGTGAAAGTGGTGTGAATTAATTATTAATTAATTCACTAATTATTAAATCATTAATCAACTAAAGAATACATCAGTTAACTACAGTGCATGGATAGTTTCAGTGGAGACCAGTGAAGAGGTAGGTGAAAGAGCAGTGTGACTATCAGTTGTGACTATAGTGTTGCATGATTTGCAACACACGGTGGTTGGAGATGCCAATGAGGATTTCATGAGCAAGGCTGGACCAATTCGAGTTCATTCAGAGCCATTCTTCAGCACTGATTGCGCAGTAGAGGCAGGCTAGCAGGTGGCAGAGATTGGAGCATGAGATTTGCTAGATCGGACCTGATTAGTGTGTAGCAATTGGAGATTGTACTGAGAGCTTGTGAGGAGCTTTGTATGATGATTGTTACATGATCTCTATGACATATAATATATAGATAGTTGGGGGTTTTCAACTTTAAGCTTTCCCATAAATTATTGTGTTCATATGTGTGAATTTTTATGGTTTTAATGTGTGCATGCAATTGATTTTATTTTCGCAATTAATGATCAATGGTAGAAGAGATTCTGTATTGTGCATGAATTCAAATAGTGTGTGATCAGGAGAATCTCGGATGTATAACATATCAGTTATATAATTTCTACATAATGCACTTTGATTCATTATTGAGGCATCCATGACTTTCATTGACTACATAGCCCAATGATTTAAATACCTCTCACTCCATCTATTCTACCTGTTCATCTTACCCAACCAAAACAAACAATAAACCCTACACTTAACAACTAGCCTAAAAATCAAAACCCTAAAATCAAACAAGTTCACATCCTTTGCAAACAATAGAGAGAGCCCTCTCTGAGTCCAGGAAGGCTAGGTCCTAGGACTCCAAAGACTGGTTTCATGTTACCCTGTGCATTTGGTCTACCAATCTGCCAACTCACGGGACACTAACACTGTCGGCTTAGTACATGTCTATTTCGCAATCCCAACATTCCTCTTCGTTGCCCCGCAAGTCTGCGGCTTCAGTAGCCATCCAGCATAGCCTTTGCCCTTTGACAGTATGTGCAGGCTTGAATTCCAAGTCATACTCTTGAAGGCATGCCATCCATTTGCCTCGTCTCTCACCCAGCTCTTGTTGCACAAGTAGTTAGCGAACCGTTGGTTGGGGTACAAACACTGTGACGTGGTTCTTAAAAATATATGGCCTGAAATGTTTGACTGCCTTATATACTGCGTAAGAATGCTTGTCAATATCTGGATAATTCAGCTCGGCACCTTGCAACCCTGCGCTCGTGAATGATATAAGTTGCTCGTCATTGTTGTCATCTTTATTAGTGAGGACGGCCACGAGAGATGAGTATGAGGTGAAGGTATACAAGATAAATCCCTTGCTGAAATCTGGGCTATGAAGGGCTGGTGCTTCTGCGATGGCATGTTTAATATTATCGAACGCTTCTTTCTTAGGGGAATTCCATTAAAAATTTGCGTTCTTCTTGATCATACCTTTCAGAGGTTTCACGAATTTGGTGAATTCCGATATGAACTTTCGTAGGAAGTTGATTTTTTTGAGAAATGACTACATGGCATTTTTGCTACTGGGGGGAGGAATCTGGGCGATGGCTTTTGCGTGTTCTGGGTCCACCACTATGTCATCTCGGGTTATGATGTGGCCCAACATATTCCCTTCAGAGACTGCAAAGATACTCTTCTTGGGGTTAAGTGAGATCCTGTATTTTCGGCACCTGTCGAAAATATGTTTGAGGTGGTGTAAGTGGTCACACTTGCGTTTGGAAAATACGGTGACATTGTCAAGGTAGACCACCACAATTTGCCCCATTTGACCCCGAAAAGCAATTTCCATGGCCCTCTAGAAGGTTTCCCCAGCATTGAGAATGCCAAAGGGCATGCGTCTGAATGTGAACGTTGCCTATTTGGTCCTGAATGTGGTTTTCAGACGATCAGGCTTAGCCACTAGTACTTGGTTGTAACGTGAGAAACCATCCAATAATGAGAGCATTTCTGACCCGGATGTTGTTTGAAGGATCTACTCCATGGGGGGCACCGGGTAGTTTTCCTTGTCCGATGATCGGTTCAAATTTTGAAAGTCCACGCATAAATGAATTTCGCCAGATTTTTTACGAACTGGGACCAAGTTTAACACCCAGGTTGAATGTCAGACTTTGAAGATGATGTAGGCATCTAGGAGTTTCTTCAGTTCCTTTTGGATCATCAGCTCCAAAGTAGGGTGTACCTTCCTTAGCTTCTTCTGGAAAGGTTTAACTCCTTCCTTCATTGGTATTACGTGTTGTATGATTCGCGTGTCATCTCAGTATTTCTTGAATAATTCAGTAAAGGATCGCCTCTCCTGAGGGGTGCATTTTGTACCAAGGTTGACGAATTTTGGTTTTGTTTCCGTCCCAAGATTTATTTACTGGTGCAGTAGGGTGGAACTCTGCACCTTTGTGTTGGGAGGTCCCCGAAAATGATTATGTAGGTCAAATAGCTTTTCAAGGGACACTACCCCTTTAGGTATTGGGTTCCCCTTATGCTCCTCTCTTTCCTTTTGCAAGTCCAGGTCATTATCTTCTTCTTCGATCATGGTGTCCTTGAACACGTCTACATTAAGCATGAAATATAGTACCTACTGATCATCATTAAAAATGTGCAGATTAGTTACATTTTCTGGTGCAGTAGGCTTATAAACAATTTCAATAGAGAACCCATCCCTTAATGGGGTAAATCTAGCGGTAGCATTGGCCAGTGTATCGGCTGTTGCATTATGCATTCTAAGTATGGACTTAATACCGAAAGCATCAAAGGCAGAAATCAAATGCCATACCTCTTGCTGATAACCTTTCAAATCCGAAGATAGGCAGTGAATGGTGTTGCGTACCTATTGAGTAATGATTACGGAGTCGTCAATTACCTTCAAACAACTGACTTTGAGATCGATTGCTTTCTTGAGGCCAAGGATCAGTGCTTCATACTCAGTTTTATTATTAGTACACTGGAACTCCAACCGGCAAGAGATTAGGAACTTATTCTTTTGGGGATCTAACAAGATATAGCCCGGGTTGTCCCCATCATGGGTCTTAGAACCATCATAGTACAGGTTTCAAACCTTGTCTTCGGATTTTGTAATGTCACGTGAGTGCACAAAAGGTGTACTCGAGGCAGTGGCATCTGGTATTCCTTCTGGCGCAGCAGGGTGGGAAGTAGTAGCCAGGAGAAGCTCTGACTAGGTGTCTTGGGCAACTGGAGATTGAGGGGTTTGATAGCAACCGAACGCAGCCTCTAGGAAGCACATGCCCAGCTCCTCTTGTGCGAAGCTAAAGGGTTCATTGGTTGCCTCCAGGTCGGTCACTTTGTGTTTCATGTAAGCTTCACTTTCGACCCGTATCTAATTGTTCCTACCCTTGTATGGGAGCCACAAGTGGGACCAGATGGTGGCAAAGTATCCTTGCAGCTTTCTTGACCAATCTCATCTCAAGAGCAAGCCATAGGCCTATGGGAGTTCCACGATCACTATATCGATGCACTAATTCACCCTGGAGTCCAAGGAGAGGCGGATGAGGATGTTATTCAATTCAACCATGGCGGGGACCTGGGATCTATCAAGCTAAATGATCCTGGTGTCGGTCTTCTCAGGACGGATGTTCAATTTCTTGAATACAGACAGGGGCATGACATTGGTGGATGCACTAGAATCAACAAGGAAGTTATGAACATTGAAGTTGAAGATCTCGAAAGACAGAAGGAAAGGGGGTGTGGATCCTTAGGATTTTTTATTGACAACATTCACAATGGACTGGGGGCTTGTCGCAGCTTGGGAGGATGTGGAGCTCACGTTTTTGGACGTCGATGAGTTGGCGAAGGCTTTGAGAATAAGGTCTCGCTGGTTAGCTATCTGGGCTAGCTCGTAGAGGGAAATGTTGGCTCGCATTTTCTTCACATCTTTGATGATGTTATATCTAGATTCTAGGTGTTGGAGAGATTCTACGGAGGCACCTGGTGAACCTGATGATAATCTAGCCTTGGGGGTGGCTCAAGCAGCAGTGGGGCTAAATTTTTCAGGGGTTGTGGTTTGGTTTTCCTTGTTTGGTGGCAAAAAATTTCTTAGGAAAGCTTTTCTCTTTTCTTCGAAGGAATGGTCGAGGACCGGGCCTTTGCTCCTTAGGTCATAACTTCGAGGGGGTTTAGATTGAGAATCATTGGCTAGGTTTATCTTCATCATGGTGGAAGGTCCTTCTCCACGGATCACCTCGAAGGTGAGGACAGTGGATCCCACATCCTCCTCTAAGGGAGAGGCTTCTTCACTATCTGAGCCAGCCTCCTCTTCTAACTCTCCTGTGGTTTGATCTTCTAGGATTTGATTTACCACGGCAGTCATGTTATTGATCCACTGAGGGCAGGTTTTTTCTGAGTGGGAGGATTGATGGAAAGAGCAGAAATTTTCTTTGTTGATCTCTTCTATGTTGAGGTTAGTATTTGGGTTTGGCAGAGGTCGACTGGTCGTGAGATTGCTCTTCCTAAAGAAAGGTTTCTGCATTTTTCTACCTGAGGTGGACTCGTTGTTTTTTCTCTTCAAATCGGAGACTTCGATTGTGAACATCTTGAGGGATTTCGTGATGCCCTCGAAATCGAAGGGGTCTTTACCCTTGTCTCCAGATTTATAGGTTGACGTTTGCGCTCTTTTCGCAGCCGATTTTGGGTCATTTTGTCCATCATGATCAATGGCTCATATGGACATCATGTCTTTTTTGACAGCAAGGGTGGTGGTGTAATTTGCTGCTAAGGTAGCTCTGGATTCGCGCTTCACGAATACGGAAATATCTCGAGGGAGGGCCCTTGTTTAATAATCAATGGTGATGGAATCATCCAAGGCCATGTTCGGGGGGAATTTGTTCAATATGGTGGAGAAGTGTTGGTTGAAGTCTTTGACTTTATCCTTCTTCTGGCATTTCAAAGTACTCAACTTTGTGAGGAGCATAGAAGGAGTCTTGTCCTCTGAAAAATTTTGGAGGAAGGTACAGTGGAATTTCTCCCAGGAGGAAATGGAAGCAACAGGCAGGGAATGGTACCAAGTAGCAGCCTTATTTTCTAGGGTGTGGGGAAAGATTCAGCATGCTACATCGTTGGACTACACTCTCATCATTTTTAAGGCCGGGTAGAAATTACTGATATGATCTTTGGCCAACGTACCCTTCTCAAGGTCGAACTTAGGGAGGTGTTTCTCTGGGTGTCGGGGCATGTCGTGAAGGGGAATGCAGAGGCCCAAAGGAGATTGTGTCATCCAAGCTAAGGGTTGAACACGTCTAGCCCTATGGTGGGGCATGATGAAGATATGCCCAATTTGATTCTCGAATTCGCTTATGGTGCCAAACCCGTAGGCTTCTCCCTCATGTTGAGAGTGCATGGCATGATAACCTCCAATATTTCCCATGTTTCTATAATTTCTCCAGTTGTAAAGGAAGGGCACCCTCTCTTGGTTTCAGTTACGGTGGTGGCGATTATGGTCTGTATTTCGACCGTGTCCACGGCCCTTATCTCCTTGGCCTCTGTTTCCCCGACCCCTTCTAGCTCCTCCTCCAGGCAGGTCAATTGCTTGAGTGTTATCATTCAAAACCTGATCGTGTCGAGGGTCGGCGTATGGTTGGGGTTCGGTAACTTCAAGGTCATCCCCTTCGATCTCTCGGGGGTTGTCGGGGGGGTTTGGCTTAATTCCACTCAACGGCATCCACATAATCTTGGAGCATAAGAGCTATCAATTGAGGCATAGAATTAACGAGGACACCCTGGCGAGTTTGATGCGTCTTGGGAGTCCATAGATTGGCCAGAGAATTGATGGCTGGGAGGTTTTGTAGACCTCTAATGAGATCGTGGGCAAGCGGGCACAAAGCTCTAAGCTGGTCTGAGGTCACCTCATAATAGGGTGGGTCCTCCTTTAGGGAATTTTCAAGGGGTGGAGGACCAGTATTTTCATATATGATCTCCCCCTTCGGGGTTTGCAATAGGATATTACTTGCATGGTGGGAGCTTGCCATTCAGGCCCTCCTTCTAGTGCAAAATCTGTTGACGGGAACAAGTGCCTGGCCAACAGTAGGGGATATCCCCGGTATAAAGTCCCAACTAGACTCTAGACTGTTTGTGATAGGGATCTCGTCCGGGGTGTAGGTTCGGCTACCGCTGAATACGCCTTTTCTCAGACGGAAGATGCACCTTGCAGACCTGATGATACATGGTTATTTGAATGATACGAAACAAATGGTCGATGAGTTCTCCTGTAAATGAAACATTATAAATAGCAAAGCGAGATTCAAAGCATGCAGCAAAAGGAGATATTGTTAGCAACACATCATTAGGGTCATGCTCATAAAAGCTGCTTGACCACAAAAGAGACAGTTCTCTATGGTCGAAACACCCTTCAATTCCTTAAGCGTTTTCCGAAATATGGAGCGACATTAATAACAAAGTCATTAAACATCTCTTGATAAAATATTCACATACCATTAACACATCCAAAAATCTTAATTGTACAAATGATATATGAACAAAAAAAACGCAGACTAGTTAGTTATAAAAGATAGCAGATACATAAGACATAATATTCATAATGTTGGCACACATAAGTCCTCATCAGATCCAGTAGTGGAATCAAAACATTGAATTGTATTCATTCTCAGAATCATGCATTCAGTGCAATACAATTATCTCATCTCCTTTTGGAGTCCCGAAAAAGGATCTTTACAATGTCCCCAGAGGGAATACTTATAGAACAAAATTGACCTTTGGGTGGCCCTGACCCTTCAGCTTCTCGACCGTTGGCATGGTCTCCGACCTAGGTGGTGTTGCGACTTGTCACTTGGTCCTGCTTGCGACCTGCGACCTCTTCCCTGGTGCGACCTACGACCTGTAATATTTTATTTGTCGAAGGAACAGTTGTGTGATGGAGAGGCCTGAGACTTCTATCTGTTGTTATTCCCTGAGGTAATTCTGTCAGGCCTGATAGTCTGCGGCCACTGGAGTGACTTGGGGGGTATCTTCTCCTAGCCTATTAAAACACTAAAGAGCGTTCGGAATCAAAGTGTGCCTCTTCACTAAGATTTGATTGGATAGGAGGGCTAGTTTGGTGTAGATCCAGACTGGTGCAATGATGAACTTATCAGTGTTTTCCTATGAGGCCGGGAGGTCCTGGGAAGTAGCTTCTTGCCTAATGGGTTGCAGGAATGCTTGGATGTCTTGGGTCACCTCCTCCCTTGTCTTCTAGATATCCAATGCTCCCAAGGAAGGAATTTGATGTACCTCCGCCATCGAATCGATGCCACTGATCAGATGTTCATAAGCAGACATCACCTTTTCCACATTTTTCACCAGCTTATCCTTGGATTGTATTTTCATTCGTATCTATACTTTGTCGTTTTGAGTGTAGATATAATACTTCCTCAGCAGGGTGTCAGGAGCCTGCAAATATCTTTCTGACCATTCCAGCATAATGTCTAGGGCAGCGGAGGCCTCCTTTAATTGTGTAGTGTTTTTATTAGTCTTTGCTTGTGCCCTTAGTAGAGGGGAAACTGTCTACTTTATAGTGAACATTTCCTCATATACTTGCCTCATGGAAGCCTCCAAAGTAACCAATTCCCTTTGAATAGCGATTGGTAATTCATTGGCCTGGGTGGTTGTGAATTGGAGCCTTTGGATTTCTGCTTCCAGTGTCTTCTTTTCCTATTCAAACTGAGCTGCCTTCTGCTTGGAGTCCTGGAGTATGTTTTATAGGGATAAAATATCTCTGCTCATTTTATCGACATTCTCCTATGTGGCTGTTGTGAAAGCGGTCCCTGCTGATGCTATCATGATGGGGTTAGTCCTAATGTCTAGGACTATGTCCTTTTCCGTGGTAACTGCGAGGGGCTCAGCTGGATTCCATGCAAGGCATATTCTTTTCTCTTGTCTCATCTTGTGTTTGAACTGTTCGTATGTCAGCCTTGTCAGGTCTAAAACATCATCTTCCAATTCCTCTGGGATGCCAAGTTCTTAGAGCGGGAGGTGTGAACCCGTCATGGGAGTTGTCGAGGATACCTCAATATGGGGAATCTCTGTTCGTTTCCCAATATTTGGGGGCAATGTCTTGCTTCCCTCTGCTTCCTTGGAAGATCCTTCCTGCGATTTCTGATTTTCTTCTTCCCTCCTCTTTTTGGCCTCTTCTTTATCATGTTCTTCCTTTAATCAGCACTCAGCCTCTTTCTTTTTCTGTTCTTATTCTTCTGTTAGCCTGCACTTTGCCTCTTTCTTATGTCGTTCTTCTTCTTCCTTCTTCTTACGTTCTTCTTCCTCTTTCTTCTTGTGGACTTCTTCTGCCTACTTTTTCTTCCGTTCCTCTTTCTATTGTTTTTTTTGTTGTTCTTCAGCCTGCTTCTTTCTCTTATCTTCTTCTTGTAGTTGTGCCAGGGCATCTTGGGTTCTTTTGAGTTATTTTTATCTCACCTTCTTCTCGGCTTCTTTCTATGCCTTGGCCTCCTTGTCTCTATTTTCCTGTTGCTCTTTAGAAAGACTACCACCCGTAGTATTCTTTGGATTTTTGGCTTTGGAAGATGAGGCTCCTCCTACCGGGTCCTTTCGTTTCAGCATGTCAACCCTTTCTTCTAAAGTTCGATCATCCTAACCTCCTTGATCCTCACTAAGATCAGCTGATTCTTCTGACACGGCTTCCCTGTCTTTTTTGTACTAGTTTCTAACTTAACACTGTTACCGATGAAATAGGTAACCGCACTGTTACCTACTTTTTTTTGGTAGCATAAAAAGCACCCGATTTTGAAAAGTGGTGATGCAGAATCACCCTTTTTTTTTGTGCACATTTTTGACACTCTAATATTTTTATTTATGAAGTATGAATATTTGTTTTAAAATGTTAGTGATTTTCATGCTAATTTTGAAACGTATTGATGCAGCATCAACTTCTTTTCTTTTAGAGCGGTGATTTTCATGCTAATTTTGAAACGTATTGATGCAGCATCAACCTTTTTTTTTTAGAGTGGTGATTTTCATGTTGGTAATAAAACACAAAACTTAGATAAAATATATATATAAACAATTATAAAAAATAAAAATAAAAATAAAAAAAAAAAAACCAATAAAAATGTAAAACAAAAACAAAATTAACTCGTAAAATAAAAAAAATTAAACAAAAAAAAATTTAAAAAAAACAAAACAAAACAAAAAACAAAAAAACAAAAATATTCGAAAATTATATCAAAAGAAATGACAAAATTTGAAAAAAAAAAACACATAATTTAAAGAAAAAAAACAAAAATTAACCAAGAAAACTAAAAAAAAAAACATCAAAAACATTTTTTTCTAAGTTATTAAAAAAAATAAATAAATAAATAAATAGAAAATTTAAAAATAATTAAAATTACAAAATTAAAATTTAGATTTTAAAAAAAAATAAAATAAAATAAAAATTTTAAAAAAAATAATAATAATAAGAAAATTAAAATACAAATTTTAAAATTAACCAAAAAAAATTAAAAAATAAATAAATAAATAAATACTATCATTAAAAAACAAAAAAAAAATGAAAAAAACCACGTGCAAATAATTAAAAAACAAATATCCATAAATTGACTGTTTTTTTTTTTAATGAAACAATTTATAAATTTTAAAAATGAAAAACTAAATAAACTAAAAGATTATAAAAAAAAAAAAATTTAATTAAAATTTAATAAATAAATTTTAAATTTTAAAAAATAGTTAATCTAAAATATTAAATTTAAAAACAAAATTTAAAAAATTAAATAAATAAATAAATTAAAATTAAAATTAAAAAATTAAAAACAAAAAACAAAAAAATGAAATTAAAAAAAAAAAAAAATTTATATATATATATGTATGTTACGAATTAAAAATTAAAAAAAAATTAAAAATTAAAATTAAAAATTAAAAATTAAAAATTAAAAAAGAAAACTAAAAAAAAATATATATATATATATATAATAAAAAATAAAAAATAAAAAAAAATTTGATCGTGGTGGCGCCGCCAATCGGCCTTCCGCCCAGGTGGCGGTGGAGGCCGATTCCGGGAATCGGCCTCCCGCGACAGCGGGGCGATTCCGGGAATCGGCCTCCCGCGGCGACAGGGCGATTCCGGGAATCAGCCTCCCGCGGCGACAGGGCGATTCTAGGAATCGGCCGCCCACTGCAGGAGGCCAATTTCGGGAATCGGCCTCTCGCCGTGGGGGGCCGATTCCCGGAATCGCCCTCTGCCAACACCTGGGCGAGAGGCCAATTGGCGACGCAACCGCGATCATTTTTTTTTTTTTTTAAATTCAAAAATTTAAAAAAAAAAAATTTACTTTAATTTTTATATTTGAAATTTAATTTGTTTTAATTTTTTTTTATTTTATTCATTTTTTTTTTCTTCCTCTAAATTTTCTTAGTAATTGTTATTAAATTTTGTATTTTTTTTTTTATTTAATTGATTTTTTTTTAATTTTTTCTTTTTTTTTTATTATTAAATTTTATGTTTAGTTTTTTCATTTAATTTTTTAAAATTTAATTAATTTTGTATTTTTTTTAATTTATTTGAATTATATATATATATATATATATATTTTATTATTATTATTTTTTTAATTACATAAAATTTTTGTATTTTTTTTAATTCAATTAAAATTGTGTATTTAAAATTAGATTTTTTTTTTTTAATTAAACTTAATATTTTCAAATTAATTTGTTTTTTATTTTATTTTTTATTTAATTTATTTTTTTTAATTTTTCAATTTTAATTGATTTTTAAAGTTTTTTAACTTTTTATTTTGACAATGTTTTTTTTTTTTTTTTTTTCAAAATTTATTTGTTTATTCATTTATTTATTAAATTTTTTTTTTTTAATTTAATTTGTTATTTTAATATTAACATTTTTTTAAAAATCTAATATATATATATTTTTAATTTAAGTTAATATATATATATATATATATATATATATAATATATATATATATATATATATATATATATATTATAATTTCAATTTAATTTATTTTTTAAAATTTATTCCTTTTTTTAATATATATTTTTTTGAATTTAATATTTTTATTGTATTTTATTTTTCATTTTTTATTTTTAATTAATTTTTCATTTTTTTACTTTTAATTTAAATAATGTTTTTTTTTTTTAATTTTTATTTTAAAATTTAATTTTTTTTATTTTTTAATTTAATAAACATTTTCTTTTTCTTTTTTAAATTTAATTTCTATATTTTATTTTTTATAATTTCTTTCCTTTTTAAATTTTTATTTTTAATTTAATATTTTTATTTTTTTATTTCTATATATTTTGAAATTTTAATCTTTAATTTTTTTATTTTTTTTCTTAAATTTTAGGTTTTTTTTAATGTTTGAATTAAGAATTTTATTTTGTTTTTATTTTTATTTTTTTATTCCTATATATTTTTAAATTTCAAGCTTTAAAATGTTTTTATTTTTTTAATTTATTTTTTTCTTAAATTTTAGGTTTTTTTTTCATGTTTGAATTTTAAAAATTAAAAAATGTTATTTCTATTTTTTTAAATGTCAAAAATATGACACAATTTTTTTTTTTGTTATTCCAGCATCAACTGGTTTTGTTTTGAGGGTGTTTTTTCAATCTTTTTTTCAAGAAACAATTTTGTTTTTAGCATAATTTTATAAAATGTTGAAATTTGACCTTCAAAAAAAACCAAGTGCGTTCTGGAATACACTTTTTTTGTTTTTGGGGTGTTTTTTCATGTTTTTTTAGTCTTTTTGGGCTAGAGTTCCCATTTTGAGGTCAGGTTACCTATTTCATCAGTAACAGTGTTACTTGTTCTTCAACAGGGCAATTTGTGTGTTGGCATTTCCAATTGAACTTGGCCCGTTTGTCGTGTGCAGGGATGATCCTTTCCAGATCATATGATATCTAGGTGAAGGTTACGAAATGAAAACCTTTGATGTCTTTTGCCTCGACCTCTACTTCTTTGAATCCTTAACTGTGTAGGCACCAATAGTGAGCTGGAGCGTCGGCCATGGCTTCTTTTTTCCTTTGTTGAGAACCTTGGAAAATCCACTCGTCATTTGGTAACACACCTCTTGTAGCAGTAGTTTATCAGTGACAAACTGGGGCAGTGCATGAGGCACCTTGAATGACCTGAAGACCCTGATAAAGGTACTTTCTGTGATGGGAAACCATTTGGCCACCTGGGTTACCGTTTCCATAGCCCTCCTAGACATGCATGGGGCATCATTGCCAAAAATATTTCTATAGAGTGCAGGGATGAAATTTGTGAGATAGATTCTATATCTTACTTGTATTTTTAAGCCCATAATAAATTTAAATCTTTGTGGATCGGTCCATCGTGTTTCACATCCCAGTTATGCGACCATCCTTCAAACTGACACCTTGCACATACTGTGTCCAAAAGGTAAGAGGCAATGTAGAATTCAGACGTGCATCCTTCTTCTGGCACCTATGTTGTTGATATGTTTTCCCTGAGGGCCGATACTATCAGATTAGCCCAATTGAACCGAGTTCCATATGAGGTGATAGTGTACATGAGTGGGACCCAAGCTCCATTGAAGGTAGTGGCATTTGGTCGGCCATACATTCTGCACATCATTGCTGCTACAAGTTTATAGACTTTCCTGAGGCCATCTATTTTATATTCCTGATACTTTTTTGCCTTAAACTTCTCGAGGTCCTCCCACCACCCCTTCAAGGTTTCTGGTACTGGTACCTCATGAGTGGTAACCCAATCGGCATTGAAGAATTCTTCTCTGGTGGGGAGTACATAGTATACTTCTACGTATTTCCCCGTCAGGTTAGCAAAAATTTTCCCCATGTGGTCAGGATGACCCAAATCTTGGAGTCAACTTTCTGAAGGATCCATTCAATGATTTTTTCACATGGGAATATTGGCGAATGAGTGCCTACATAGTGAAGTTTGGATATTTTAACCTGAACATACACTTTCTGTTCTAGGAGGTATTCTGGGAATTCAAGCTTCGTGAATTCCTGATATACTTGATACCAAGTCATCTTGTCTCCTTTCCCAAATACACAGGCGGTGTCCCCATAGATAGGGGGTGGGGAAGGAGGCACTTCCTCTTCTGATATCTCTATCTTGGGGCTCTTGTTTCTCTTCTGAATTGTTGGAGGCCCCATATCTCTTGAGGCTGAAGAGATGGAAACGCACTCGAGCTCGACTTTAATATCCCCTGACATGTTCAAAAAAAATCCCACGATAAGACAGACGGCATAATAACAAATATGTCGGGACTGACTAGACCTATAAATGAATTGACTGCTCAGGTTAGGTCGTTGAAACCCCTGCCGATTTTTATCTGGATGATCGATAATATTTGCGACTTGGTGACCTTGTGACTAGGTCGCAGGTTCGCTAGGTCGCACTCGCGTGATATTTGCGAAAACTGTTACCCTGCGACTTAGCGACTTGCGACTAGGTTGCTAGGTCGCTAGGTCGCACTGGCATGATATTTCCGAAAAGTTTGACCCTGTGACTTAGTGACTTGTGACTAGGTCGCAAAGTCACGAATTGAGTGGTTTATCGATGATCAGCGACCTAGCGACAAGGTCGCTAGGTTGCTAGATCGCAAGGTCACATTAGGGCTTTCTGAGGGAAATATGACTGATTGCGACCCGTTGGGAATGAAGTGCAAGGAAGGAAAAAAACTCCAAGGGATATGGGAAAATCAGAGTTTAGGGCCCTCCCGCGCAGTCAAGAAGGGGGGTTTGAAGCAAACCGAGGCAAGGCAAGGCTTAGAGGAGGAGGCAGAGTGGGATGAGCATGAGAAGGTTGAAAACCCTAATTAGAGAGTTGGTGAGGACTTGGTTTGCAAAGGAATGAAGCCAAAGGGGAATTAATAGGCTAGGGTATGGGGCAGGTGAGGCAACATCTAAGAAAAACATGACATGGCAGGAGGATTAGACAAATTACCTGGAAAAAACGTGATCCAGTTGGCATGTCAGAGGCGTTATTTTCTCCATCGCGCAGGTCGAATGTGACCTATGCGACCCTTTTATTTATAAAGGGGTCACACATGCGATCATTTAATGCAGGTCTAAGTCTCAAATAGGGGCTAGTTGGGGAAGGATTCGACATTGTGACCTTGCGAGCCCACGACATGGGGGTCGCAAGGTCGCTAGGTCGCACAGTCGCGAATGAAAAAAATTAGGACAAGATGTGACCTTGCGACCTTGGGACCCCGCGACCCAGAGGTCACTGGGTCGCATGGTCGCAAATGTGAAGATTTAGGCCACGATGGGACCTTGCAACCTTGCGACCTGATGTCGCAAAGTCGCTAGGTCGCATGGTCGCAAATGTGTAATTTTATTAGTTTTTGCGACTTTTGCGACTATGCGACTAGTTTCAATGAAAACAAGTCATGAACCAATCTTTGAAGGCAGAATGCTTGAAAAGTTGCTTTCTCAAGTCTCAAGGCTAAGGGCACATCAGAATTACCTTTATCAAAGAGATTAGGGGCTCTGAAATTTTAAGATGGGACTAAATTTTGGAGGGTGTTGTAGCGGCTACAACAAGTTATTGAAAAAAATAAGTTTCTATTGTTAAAATATTTTTATTGGTTTCAGTATTTTACAGTTTAATCCTTTTTTAGGTATATGATTCTTTGTCGAAATCCAACAAATAATTTATGGAGTTACAATTTTAAATTATGTAATCTCTATATCATTCAAGAATACAATTTAAACATTGAAAAATGATATCTTATTTTTTTCTCTCTAAAATAAGTTTGCACTTGAAGAAATTTGATCCCTCTTGACTCATGTTAGATTCACGATTAAGATGGATCGATGTTGGTTAAATATGAGTCGATGGAATTCAATTCTGAGTGCATGGGTGAATATTTCAACTAGGTCTCAGCACCCGAGCGGGGGAAAAAACCAAAGGCCCCACTGTAGGAGGAGATGCTTAAGGCAATTTACAGTGTGGCAAAGTCTAAATTGGAAGTGGTGAAGTTTACTTAGTTGCCTTCTGGTGTGAGTGTGGAAGAACTGGAATGTGGCAATGAAAAAATATCAATCTGTGTGGGCTTAAGTGAGCTATTGGTAGGGGTGGGATCCTCGGGTCAGTGGGTTGTTGACGTCTTCGACAATTCTTCTATTTGTAAGCTTGGGTGCACTAATGGTTTCTTTTGTTGCCTCTCATGTGCTTTATTAATTCGTATTGTATTAAGTTGACAAGCCCCAACTATTTGGACATTTTTGTTTTGGTTCCTCGTGTAAATGGGTGGTGGATGTCCCCACTTGTTCTATTGTCCACTAGATTTGGTGTTTTAGTGGTCGCCCTATTTAAGGTATTTCTGTTGCATCTCATTTCCTTCGTCAATTTGTATGGTGTGAAATTGGCTAGTCTCAGTTATGTGATTCTCACTAGTCTAGTGTGGCTTTGGTACTCTTGGGGGATTGAAAGTCAGTATTTCAGCATTATCTCAAGCCAGTAGCGATGTCTCCATTCTGTTGAGCGTCACTTATTGGGTTGTTTTTGTGCTCTGGAAATTGCATGCTACATTTATTCTATTGGTTCTATTTGATATATCTTTTCTTCTATCTCCCTACCATTGTTTACCTTTGTAAGGATCCTAGGCAAGTGACCCCTCTGCAAAATATGTCAAGGTGGTATATGTGTTGTTGTAGGGGAGGGGATGGTCAAGGACCCTAGGGGAAAAACCAAGAACAAGAAGCTGCTAAAACATTATAATCTATTGTCTCCCCTGCCAAACCCATAAACTTGAGTCCCTAGTTGCTATGGGCCACCAAGCTTTTTCAAACTCATAGATATTGGAAGAGGTTTCTCACTGGGTTCTTGACCTTAGTCTCACCATAAGAAGAAGGAAACAATAACTTAATTATATATCTTCATATTGGCAAATGAATACCATTCTAGGCAGGGTCTTGAAAGACAAACAGGAGCAGAGACACAACATCTTTGCTTCCCTAAAAGACATTAAAAATGCACAAAGAAATCATTGTTTTTACTTGGAAATATGACATGCAAATCTTGCACATTTGGAAATTCATTTGTAGTGTTAATAGACCCCCTGATCCTCCAGGATCCAACACCAAATATCTAACACCTATTAGTTCTTCTAACTCTTGAATGGTTGGAATGTTTAGTAGTAATACTTTGTACTACAATATTGGAGCAGTTAGATTTATTTTGTTGTATATACTATTTTTTTGGACTACTTTCTTATTACATAGATGGTTAGAAAGATCTAGTTTCCCTTGAAGTAGATTGAAACCACTCATGAAATACAATGGTTAAGCTATAACGGAATGGATAATTTATTTTGCTTTGACAATATTATGAGGCAATCAAAAATATTATTTTACAAAAAAAAACCATTATAATGATTTATAAATAAATATATAAATTTATGTAATTTACGTGTATATATATTCAAAAATAATAAATGATAACAAAAATATATAGATTAAAATATTATTTTAGTACACATATTTTTTTTATATATTTTATTGAAATATTATACTTCTACGATAATTGTTTATAAATATATTAATTCATATAGTTTAAGTGTGTATAGTATAAATAAAATATTATGTATATATCCTACATTTGAACTACTTTCATTATACTATACACGCTTAAACTATATAAATTAATATATTTATTAATTTCCAATGAAATATCAAATTGTTTATAACTAGCACTTGCATCAGATGTTGCAAAGGAAATGTCATAAGTGGATAACATATGGAAGAAGAGCATAAATGAAGATGGATGTGATATGTTACAATTTGAATGAAAATTAAATATTAATGTTGTTGTTGTTGGGTGACCTTTTATAATTGGGACCTATGTATTTCCTTTATAAGGTGAAATTTCAAATAAAGAGTTAAAAAATATATATATATATATGAATGATGAGAAATTGGAAGTGCAAATGTAAACTGTTGTTATTCTTAAATTAATCTAAAGACTTGAATTCACAGAGTTTCTTATATTAATATATAAACACAACTCTAATCTTAAGAACATAAAGACAAATCATTAAAGGTTTATTCCTTTGGATTAGCGCAACAAAAGTCGAGAACAAATTGATTTCATGGAACTGTGACATTGTGTTTGTTAGCTCATTCTTCGTGTTGTGCCAAAAAGACATTGTTCCACGGAGGGAGAAGCCAAACCGCGTAACTTGATCAGCTAGTTTATCGTCTATGAATTGTTCTAGTTGATGTTCAAATCATGGATACATGTTAGGAAGTTGTCTACTTTTTCTTTGTGAAAATGGAGGTTGTTGCCTGAATGTGATGACACATCATGATATTGTGTAAGTAGCAGTGAAACCTTAGGTGATTGTCAAACCTATTTGGATGGTACCATATAAGGTGAAGTGTGTGTTCCTGCATTTGAACTACTTTCATTCTTGGTTGATTGAGCATTGAAACTCTGATGGTGAAAAGTGTGTGGAGACCCATAGAAAAGAAACCTTTTGTGTTGTATTCATTGTTGGTAATTTTTGCATTTATGTCAAATGGTCATGTTAAGGAAACTTGATGTCATTGATCTGATTGATTGTTGTTGATTAATTTATATTGAATATCATTGTTGCAAGATTGCTTAAAATGAAAAGGTTGAAAGAGATGTGAAGGCAGGCTCTTACTTCCCAATTACATCAAATTTTTGTAGGCTCCAACCTACAAGAGGCTACTACCTCAAAGAAGCTCCAACTCCCACAAAATTTTATGCAAGCTACAACCCACAGGAGGCTCCTACCTCAACAGGCTACCGCCTGTTCTTTATCAAGCTACAACTTGAAAGGAAACTGCAACCTCCCAATCACAATACAAATTCAAGTGTTCTGGTTGCCTGATATTAATTTATACTCTCATTTTTTTTCTCATCTTCTCTACTTCTCTTCTTCCATTTTTTTATTCTTCTACTACTTGACAAGCAAAGAAGATGAGCAGTAGACTTGAGAGTAGAAATTATTATCAGGTAACCAGAACACTTGACTTTGTATTGTGATTGGGAGATTGCAGTCTCCTTTCAAGTTGTAGCTTGATAAAGAAAAGGTTTTAGCTTGTTGAGGTAGGAACCTCTTGTGGGTTTTAGCCTGTTGAGGTAGAAGCCTCTTGTGGGTTGCACCCTGTAGAAAAAAATTTGGGTTTTTGAGCTTCCTTGAGGTAGCAACCTATTATAGGTTAGAGCCTTCAAAATCTAATGTAATTGGGAAGCAGGAGTTTGCCTTCACATCACTTTCAGCCAAAAAAATCATGGTTTTCTTCCCTATGGTTTCCACATATATATGGTGTCTTCATGTGTTGTTTCTTGAATGTTGTGTGAATTCTCTTGAATTCTAAATAATAATATCCTCAAATGTTTGTCTCTTTGGTAACTGCAAACCATTAATAATTCAGCATATACATAAATCATTAGTTGCATAAGAAGAAATTTAAGTTGAGAAAATACTTTAAATTATAAATTACTAATTTACCCACCCCCGCCCAACCCCCCCCCCCCCAAGTAATTTCCAAGCATATATCATTCATTTATTGGAGATTTTCTGATTGGATGCCATTCAATTGCAGTATCAGAATGGTAGTTGGATTTTTGTAAATATCGTCATATTTCTTGTACTTTTGTATGTCTATTGGGAATAGTGGGTATAAATGATGATTTATGTTAGAGATTTGGGTCAGTGGAATCTAGATGGGATGCAAAGAGAGCTAGGGATGACTTTTGGATGGTTGGACCAGTGGTGTTAGAATGGTGAAGGGAAGGGGAGACATCAATGGTTAAAGGTGGTAAGGATGCAAGTGTGTTGTGTTTAATGTGAGCATCTACATAGTAGGGTTCATTTGATATTTTGTATTCGAATACGGCCAAAACACAATGTTTACTTATGACGCAATTGTAAGCTCGATGGGAGAAGCTACAATGGGTAACTAGAAAAATGTCTAAGTCCTAAAATGTCGAGGTAAGATGTTGGTTATTGTTGTAATGTCTTGTGGGAATATTATTGTGTGGCCACAATATTTACATTTGCCACCACATGCATGTGTTACTTGGAGTATCAAGTTAACTCTACCTATGAAAGTTTATTTAATTTTTTTAAGACAAGCTATGACAGGTGGTTGATGACCAGGGTCCATGTTCTACCACAATGAGCAATGATGGTCATTTGTTTTAGCCATGCATCTGGAGCAGCAACGCATGTTGTTGGAGATGCGAAGATGGATTCTAGGGTATGATTCAAGACAAATGGAACATGAATTTATTGACGGGATTTTATTAATCCTTGCATGGAATTCATGATGTGCATGGGTAATGTGGGTGTTGGTAAAAGCATGCACTAGCGAGTTGGTGGAATGATGAATAGTTTCAGTGCTTATTTGAGTGGTTTTTTCATGAGAAATATGGTTTTTTTATTGTAAAAGAGAATTTATTTGGAAGTGGGAAGTGGTAGCCACATGGGTTTAAGAGAAAATGTGAAGTAGTGGCATATCGCTCAGAGAGGAAAGGTTGGATGATTTTTTCTTTATTTTTTCTTTGGGAGTTTGTAGAGTCTTTATCAACATGATAAAGTTCACGTCAGTGTGCATTTATTTGTTTTTTATTTCCAGCATAATATATTCGAGCACATTGATCATTAGAAGTAGTGGACATTTGTGGAAGAAATTTCAAACAAGAAAAGTCACATGGGTTTGACAAAGGAAAAAACGAGAATGTTATGGGGAATTGAAAGAAAGATAGGATTGAATAAATATTAATGAATAATAGCAAGTGAAGAACAAAATATTCTTATGCTACATTATCACATGAATAAAATGAGGTGTGGAAATTCTTTACATATGGAAAGGGAATTTAAACATTTGACTAATACACATGAAGAAGCATTTGAGTATATTGCAACAACGTATGTAAATAAATGCATTTTTTGGACTCATGAAGTTCCATAATTTGTTACAAGAGGGAAAATGTAACCTATGTTGAAAATTGTATTTACACATTGGAATATTGCATATAGCGGAGGAGGCATACAAGGACTATATGTTGAGAAAACATTACAAAAAACTACAGAAGTATGTGTAATTAAATCCATACAAAACTTGTGTTCAAAAGCATATTTAAACATTGTAATATTACATATAGTCAAGGAGGCATACGAGGATTATATGTTGAAAAGACATTATAGCAAATTGTAGAGGTACATGTAATTAAATCCATTTATGAGTTAGAAATTTTCTCGATTTCTTAAAGTATGATGTTGTACCTGACTAGAAGTCAAATCTTTCTTCCTTAATGATGACTTAATTTAAGTGTGGTATTTCTCTAAATGTTTCCATCTTCAATGATAGTGTGAAGGGGTGATTTGTCTAGAGTACTTTGGAGATAATTGCCTTGATTCCATCTAGGTCTAAAGATAATAAGTGGAAGTCTTTTTCACTAATGTCGAGTATGGTAGATGTTGCATATTCAAAATCAATTATTGAAAGCAACTCTCATGTGTGATCTTATATGTCAAGTTTAAGTATCTATTATCATAGTTAGCTACATAAATGTTTCATTTTGGAGAGTGCCACGTCTTTGCATTATTGGAAATGAATTTTTTCATGTATTGCTTCCTAGCAAAGATAGAAGGGAAGGAAAGATAATAAAAATTGTCCATCCATATTTTTGTCATTGTGCCATTCACTTGAAAGGGTGTGAATTTCTCAAAGACGTCATTGTTGGAAAGGTCAACAACTGTCATTTTTTTAGGTAGTCAGGCAAAATATTATACATTAAATATATAACTTGATAGCATACATTAAGTAAGATTATTTTAATTTTAATATTTTTATAATTGAAATTAACATTAATATAAATTTTTTCCTCAAATTACTTTTACCTTTTATTAAATTTTTAGAAAATATACTAATATTAAATTTTTAAAAATAATAATAATAATAATTAATCAATTATAAAATTTAATTTATTTCCATTTTTAATAATATCTCAAATTTATATCATCTGAAAACCATTTTATTAATAATTTAAAATATCTTTGAAAATAGCTTCACTCAATTAAATTACTTCAAATAAAAATAAATTATTCAATTATGACACTTAATCTCCTCACTGCTTACCATAACTCCGAGAGTGTTGTCTTTATGTGTCTTATTTTATGAGCAAAAATAAGTGTAATTATTATTTTTATTTTTCAATTTTAATAATTTAAACTCTTCTAAAATAAATAAAATATTTTTTTTAATTGTAAGATTCAAATAAAGTTAAGCGCTTTAAAATATAAATAAATAAAAACAAATTTCTTGCATTATACTCGGGATTAAGTGGAAAAGCCTCATCAATGATCATTGACCAATAATTATCCTCAATGACATCAAGGTTCACGGTATGCATGGAAGCAAGTATTTATATGGAAGATTTTGGTCATCTCCTTCTCTTATTGTTAAAGATACATATAATTAAATTCATTTATGATTTAGATTTTTTCTCAATTTATTCAAGGACGGTATTGCATCTAGATGAGAATTTAATTTTTCTTCCTTAATGACGACATACTTGAAGTGTGGTATTTCTCTAAATGTTTTCATCTTCACTAACAGTGTGAAGAGGTGATCTATCCATAGTACTTTGGAGAAAATCTCTTTGATTGCACGGGACCACGAGTCGTTAGGGTTTTGGATCTCAGGAAACTATATATTGTCAAAGATAGTAGGGAAGTCTTGTCTTGTCTTGTGTAATTGAGCTATGATTTACTATAGGTTGCCTTGTCGAAGAGGCAAGTAGACAGTATTGATGCAAATATAATAAAATATTTCCATTGTTATCATCTCATTGTGTTATTTGTTGTGGTAGCTTTGGCATATTTTTCATTTCTGATATTTTTTGTAGGTCAAGCATACTACAAGTGGTATCAAAGCACTTTCCTAGGCCAGTCACACCACCAATTTTAGCAACAACAAAAAAAATTAGGCTACAGACGTTGTGGTAGTGCATTTAGCGCATGGGCAGATGAATTACCCTATGCTTAGTAGGGAGGTTGCTTACCTATAAGCAAGTCACAAGTCAAAGTGGTTTTTCAAACATTTGTGGAACAAGTTCAATGTATAATAAGCTAAGTTAAATGGAAACATAGCATGCTATATAAACAATGAAATAAAAACAAAAAAACATGCACAAGAAACACGCTCAATAGAGAAAACACACTAATAACTCAACAATGGAGAGATTTCTCCCTTTATCAAGTGTTGGTGGTAGTAGAAGATATAATTCTAAATCTCTTGTAGTAGATCCTTCGAGCTATGGAGCTCCAATATCCAAGACAAGGGGGTCTCTTCCCCTCAAGTTTTCAGCAAGCCTCTCTTCCCTCTCAAAGGATGGTATATCAATGGACACCCGATGAAATATTCTCTCTTGGATTGAGGTGTTGGGTGGCCAACAACTGAATCCTTCCAATCCTCTTGCTGTCGGAAAACACAAGTTGGTTTGTTGATGAGAAATTTGGCCAGCATAACAACGTGTCTCCCATTTATCTTCCCATGGCTGGATTTTATAAACAAATTTCAAATTTTCCTTCCCTCTCTTGGTCCAAGATGAATGGTGACACAAGAGTGGGGGTATGATTCCTTTATGTGTTTCACTAAAGCCTCAAGGTGGCTCAAAGGCAACTATACTTGGTTAGCTTGAGTGAGAATCTTTTTCTCCAAGCGTGCAAAGTGGTCCTGGATAGTGACATTCCGCATTCTCCAAGACCGCACGACTATTGGAGGGATAGTCGCGCTCTTCATAGCTATTGAAGAAAAATATGCAATGCGCGCTGAGGGCCAGTTCTTTCTGTGTGCGGTCCAAAAATTTTCCTACTGGACTTAGGAAAATTTAATTTTTTAGCTCCTCTAATGTATTTCTTCCCTGTAAATCTTTATTTGTACCTTCTGCTTGACATTTTCTAATGTCTTCTGCCTGTACAATTTTTCAGTGTTAACTGTTTCCTCCTAATGTGTGAGGTCGAGGAAGAACTATATAGCCAAAATAAATTATAGTTTCTTTTTTTGTGTAGTCCTTTTGAGAGAGAGAGAGAGAGTAACTTACTTGAGAACTGAGGTTGGGGACCCCTTGCTGTGAGTAAAAAAGACACTGTGCTCTATTGGAAACCTGCAAGAAATAGAATGAATAAAATATTTCTACGAGGCAGGCATGTCCCATTCTCTTGATGTGTTGACTATCTAAACTTATCTGATAGATAGAGGTTCTGTTTATGTCCCTTTTTGGTAGTGACCTGCTGTTGGTTGATGACGATGGTTGTTGAAGCCCTCAGAGGTGTTTTTTCTTTGAAAGAAGGTTGAATATGGTTCCAACACACATAATATTGGTATGGCATGTCTGTTTAGAACAAGTGCTCATTTTATGCATGGGTCTTTGATTTTTGTGTACCTTCCCGTGTAAGCATTGCTGAAAGAGACGCTTATCAAGTCACGGGTCTTCGACGAATTCTGAAAGAATGAAACGGTTTATAAAGCACGATACCATCTTAACATTAAATTTTATCTTGAAGTCGAATGTCAAGAGGATCGATGGCATCCATGGGAAATTATGACTCCCATAATGCCATCTGGGGATGCCCCTATCGAGGTGAGGAGTCATCCAAGGTACTACCTCCTTCTTGGAAAATGTTTGTTGTGGTCGACAAGAAGGAAGCATCAACTGAACGAGATGAGTACTAATGCAAGGGACCAGGGCTTCTGATGTATAAGGGCATGGTGTGATAGGTTAACTTAGGCATGATGATGAGAAATGGCTATAATTGATGATGGTAGTTAAGTGGCCCGAGGTCAGAGCTGTAAATGCGAGTGGCGTCAATCATAACAATTTTTGGTGAGGAAATCCCTGAAGTCGGTAGGACATCCAGGGTGGGTGTATGTTTGTTATGAGTGTCATGGTGGGTTGTGGTAAAGAATGCGCAACTCTGACCAAGGGTGTTTAGGGACTGCTGCCATATGATAAATGTGAATGGATGGGTGGGATTTCTCTACTAAAAAATCTTTGTACACTTACCAAACTAATATAGAATGGGTTTAGAGGTACAAGCATGGAGACGGGTGCCCCTATAAACATGAAAATAATTCGTCACTATGGTGTGAGGAAGTTGTTCTGTTGAGGGTGGGGGCCCCATTGGTTGGTCTTGTTAGAAAAGATTGTCATTGATGTCAATATGGAATTATTGGATGGAAAATATTCTTGTGATGTCATAACACCATGTATCATTGCTCTTGATGAAGATGCCCTAAAAATAATTATGATGTCCTTACTCTTGATAAAGGAATCCTTATTGATGCTCATAAGGAATCTTGATGAAGAAGCTCTCCTTGTGATGATCTAGCATGTACTCTAACAAATTGATGCATGTTTCATATGGTTAATGACATATCATTGCACAATCTTGATGACATGGTGACATTGATGGCACACATGATAACATATATGGTGGTGACATGGACAATGAAGGAATTGAATATCACTTGATGACATATGATGATTAGATATTAAGTGGAAAGCTTACTTAATGCCCTAATAACCTCATTCTGCCCAAACACCTTATACATAAAAAAATCATAAAATTCATAAAGAAAATTATTTTTTGTCACCTTAGAGGCATCCTATAAACTTGACTCCTTCACCATCTTAAAGAGGAATCTTTCCTCTTTCCAACAAGCACTCACTCAGCCCCTAACTCCAAATACTTTAAGATAAGTTAATTTTTTAAGATAGCATATCAAATTATTTTATCCTAGCCGACCTACACTTAGACACTCATGTCAGCCTCCCTCCATAAGACATGTACATTCACTTTAAATCCAAAATCTGTATAAATGCAACATTGTACTGTTCATTTTCAAATATAAATCCAGTGATTAATTCAGAGAAAAAAACAGAACTCGGATCTGAGGTAATAGAAGAAAATTCAGGACATCGAATATTGTTTGAAGGATTATTGTGTGGGTTAAAAATCTATGACAAGGAGCTGTAACATCAAAAAAACCCTCGGGACTATTGTAACCCATAATTAGGGCTCGGATCTCTGTTGCAGCCTGGAATTAGGGCTCAGATCTCTGTTGCAACCTGGAATTAGGGCTCGGATCTCTGTTGTAGCTTGGAATTAGGGCTCAGATCCCTATTGCAGCTCAAAATTAGGGCTCAGATCTCTGTTGCGGTCCAGAATTAGGGCTCGGACCTGTTGTTTACACCCTCGGACCTAGACAGTCACTTGACAGCTACTTTGGAGGAGTTGTAATTCAACTGTGGCTCAGATTTGTTGGATTGTTGGAAAGGCACCTGAACCTTGGTCAAGTAACTTTAGAACTATGGTGTTACATCTTGAGACTGTGATAATAATACAACCATAGTTTGGAATCTTTAAGGGTATTTATGTGGTAATACAACAATGGAGGATTGATGAAACAATAAATATGTGGAGCTTGTATCAAAGATAGCAGTTACACTTTGAAGAGTGTGAACAGTTAATTGGTGAGCAGCTTCAGATCTATGATCTAATACACTTGTTTGTGGCTTAGTGGAGGACAACCTTTCCTGTGGAAAGACCAGTTGAAGGATCTGGTACCTACATATGCACACAGTGACTTGAACACGTTATGACAGTTTTCTAATCTTTTGTGATAACGTGTGATGGATTCATAAGGCTATAAGAATAACACTTATATACAGTCCAGCACCTAGAAGAAACTGTGGAGGCGTCATTCAGGCATGTGCAGTTAATGATGGAGACCTGAAATTTGAAGAAGATTGGACTGGGAAGCACTTAAAATTTTTGTAGAAAATTGAAGCATTGAATAGTGAAATATTTGGAAATTCATTAAAGACACCTTGAGGCATCATTAAATATATTTTGGAGTTTTCTTGACACATCACCAAGCATTGTTGAAGACTCTTTGAATTTTTGAGGGCAGATTTATTGAGGACAGTGATTTGTGGAGCTTAGCTTTTTGGATCTGTTTGGTGGGCATCATATTTGGAGCAGTGATTGAAAACCTTATAGACCTCTTTGAATTATTTGTTAAGTATTGTTGAAAGATCATTGATAACTTAATAAGTTTGGAGCATCCCTAGTATTTTTGAAGTTCCCTTAAAGTCTAGTGTGCAGACCTTGTGAATATTTTTTGATTTGTGAAGACATTTGGAAGACTTGTATATTTTGAAGGTATTCTTGAAGACCGTGATGTCATCATGATGTGACTTGAAGAATTTTATTGGGTACCATGAAGGACAATGGAGACACCTTCATGAGAAGAGATCAAGGTTGTCATTGATGACATGACGAGAAGACTAAGTGAATGGATAACTGAAGATCGTTGTCAAGGCTCATTGAAGAAAACATTGGGAGCCTTGAAGAACCATTGAATTCATATTGAATATTTGAAGCATTAGGTTGGAGAGGATCAATGTCCTCGAGAATACAGGTTGGAGCCTAAACCAGAGAAGGTTTGGTGCCCTTGGGGTTGGAGCCTCTAAACGTGAGGTTGGTGCCTTGGATAGATAGGGTTGAAGCCCTAGAGGTCGGAGCCTCACAGAAGTCCAAGTTGGTGCTTGGAAACAAGTTGGAGCCTGGAATATTGAAGATCGATGTCTTCATCTAGGGTTGGAGCCCTACACCTATTGTATATATTTTATTGTATCTATTTTATTGAAGAATATAATAAAAGAATTTATTCTTATTGTTCATTTTGTGTTCTAAATATAAGTGATATAATTGGTAAAAATATCAATTGGAAAGAAATACTTATTCACCCCCCTTCTCAATATTTCCAGCAATTGGTATCAGATCCAGTACTTTCACTCAAAGCCTAATAGCTTGAAGGTTGATCATTAGAATACAAATGGCAAAGCTAAGGAATAAAGTCTCCAATCCTCTTAAAGATGTGTCTTCCTCAACCATCAAAATTGAATTCAGAAAATTTGTGAAGGATCCATTGTTCAATGGAAATTTTGATATATGGGACGCAAGAATGAGGAATTTATTGAAGACTCAAGGAATTGAATATTGGAAATCAGTGATTACTAATTACCCGATGGACGAAGAATCCAAGGAGTACAATACAAGAGCAACGAAGGCAATTTTGAATGGGTTACCAAATTCTGTGAAGGCCAATTTTGAAAAATGTTCGTCAGCAAAAGTCATATGGGACAAACATCATGATATTCACTTAAAAGGAGCGTTCACAATGATCTATATTCAAGAAGATTATGGAAAACAAGAAATAAGTCCAGAATCCATAAAGGAAGCTGAAGATAAAAGAGATGACAACAAGGCTAAAGAAGACCTAGAAGATGAAGAGAAAAAAGAAGACTTTGAATAATATCTCTTGAATAAACTTATGGCTTCCATGGAAGAGATTAACAGTTTGAAAAAGGAAAATGAGGAACTTAAGAAGAAAGTGCAATATGGTAACTAAGACAAGACAAGGAAGGAAGTTGACTTTGTCAAGCTTCAAGTACAGGAAAGAGATGAGGAGCTCGCCAAACTTAAAGAGGAATTTCATCAAAACAAAAGAAAATATCATGAAGAAGTCATATCTATGACAAAACAATTGGATAAGGAAAAGAAAAGGGAAGAAACTTTGTCAAGCCACCTTGAACAAGGACTTAAGAGCTTGAACAATCTTGAAGCAGAGATTGGTCAATACAAGGAAGAGGTATCCTCTCTTAAATCTCAACTAGAAGAAAAGGATGAAGAAATCTTCAAACTAAAATCAGACATCAATCTTCTCAAGGCCAAAACATGTGAAGCTACAAGAATAAAAGAAGAAATGGAGAGAAATCTAGCAAATGAGAATGAATAAATCTTCAGAATGAAATCAAATATCAACTCCCTTAAAATCGAAGCACACGAAGCAACTAGTCATGAAAGATGAAGATTGTGAAAAATTGAAAGGAGAAATTGTCTCTCTTAAAAAGGAAGTTGACTTGCTAAATAAGAACTTGAAGAGTTCTCAAACCCTGGTCATCAAAGATCCCCCCTTGATAAATCAGGTCTTGGTTATGTAGCTGAACCCTCAAGCAATAATGATAATGCTTCAAGCAACAAGGATGTGAGGAAGCCAAGAAGAAATGATACTCCTAGTTCCAACAAAGGCAATAGTCAAGATGACATTAGAAGAAAACCTACTCCAGGGAGATTATAGATGATGTCAAGAATACAAAAGGAAATAAATATCATCAAATAATTCCAAGGCAAAAATACTTCAAAAGTACTTCAAGGAACTCTTCATCTCCCAGGTACCAAAGTATATTTCTTGGTTATTGTTATTCTTGTACAAACTTTGGGCACAAGGAAAATGATTTTAGGGAATATCACAACGACCAATATAATGGTCCTCGTCAATCTCCTAGAAGAAATTTTTCAAGAAGAAGTCATGAATTATTATTGATGAACAATATAAAGTGCTTCAATTTCCATAAAATTGGACATATGGCACGTGATTGTAACTTAAATTGGGCCCCTACACAAGCTAGAACCATGCCAGAGAAGCAAATTGCCTCCGAAAATATTTTGAACACTCCAACCAACAACACATGTTGTTGACTTGATGAAGTCATCCTTGATATTCCAAGTGATTGATAATGAAACTCTGCCAAAATGAGACCATGAATACATTTAGGGGAGTATGTGATTCTTGAGCTTTCTTGCAGAAGCTATCCGTGAAAGGGTCCTATGAAATCCTTAATGAGTCATACATGGATAATCATATTTCGATAGATCATCTCTCGGAAGCAACTCCATTGAAAAACATAATACCTTCTCATTCGATTGACCATTGTTGAATATGTCTTCCATTAGATCACAAAGCAAGCAAACTTTCTTGAGCTAGAGGTGTTTATGTAGGTAGGGGGATTCGGTTCATCACATAAAGACATGCAAACACATCTATCATGAACCTCATTGCCAGAAGGAAGAGCACCATGACAGGGGAGCAACATACTTATGAAGAATTATTATTAATGAATAAAAATATGATGAAGAGAAGTAGCTTGATAGGGGAAATATTTGGGCACTTTGTTTTCCATCGATGTCAAAGGGGGAGAAAATGTTGGAAGGACAAGAATATTGCCATCAATGACAAAGGTGGAGACTGTTAAAAAGGTTTTCATTGATGTCAATATGGAATTATTGGATGGAAAATATTCCTATGATGTTATAACACCATGTATCCTTGCTCTTGATGAAGATTCCCTAGAAATTATGATGATGTCAGTAGGGGAATTTTGAGGTCTAAAATGGGCCTCCTAAGGAAAATGTACAATCAAAATTCACTTTATGAGAAACAATCACATTTTAGGGGATGACATCATCCCTGATGGTTGAGGTGGCATTGCTTGAGTTAAAGGTACTTACTTGTCACATTCTCAATGGTGGATAAAAACTCATGGTTAACCATGGTAGTGCTCTAAGTACTTTTAAAGTCATAAATTAAAGTACTCATAATAAATGTCATTTCACACTTTTTTAATAAAATAATATTATTGTCATTTCATATTTCATGAAAGAAACAATGCATATCCCTATACATTTATTATATTATATTATTTTATTTTTATATAGTATATTAATTACATGTTATTGTACAATTTAAATAATAGAAATTTTAATTAATAGCATATAATATAATCAAGAATTTATAAATTTATATTTATATTTTAATTTAATTTATTTAAGTACAAAGTACAAATGCATTAGTTGTTCAATGATAATGACTTTTTCTTGAAAATCTCATTCTTATTTATAGTCACATCAATACAACTTTTTATTAATTTTATTTTGGTACAACCTTTGAATTGAATTTAACTATGGTTACATGGATTGTGGTGCAAAAAGTGAATTGAAAATTCATAAATATTATTTTATTAGTTTAGCTATTATTTTATTATTTCTTTAGGAGGTCCATTTTAGACCTCAAAATTCCCCTAATGCCTTACTCTTGATAAATGAGTCCTTATTGATGATCATAGTGAATCTTGATGAAGAATCTCTCCTTGTGATGATCTAGCCCATACTTTAAAAAATTGATGCATGTTGCATATGGTTAATGACATATCACTACACAATATTGATAACATGATGACATTGATGGCACACATGATAACATATATGGTGATGACATGGACAATGAAGTAATTGGAGATCACTTGATGACATATGATGATTAAATAACAAGTGAAGAGCTTACTTAATGCCCTAATGACCTCATTCTGCCCAAAAACCTTATACATAAAAAATTTAGAACATCCATAAATAAAATCATTATTTTCTCACCTTAGAGGCATCCTATCAACTTGGATCCTTCACCATCTTAAAGAGGAATCTTTCCTCTTCCCAATGAGCCCTTACTTAGCCCCTAACTCCAAATAGTTTAAGAGAAATTAATTTTTTAAGATAGAATTTCAAATTATCTTACCCTAGCCGGCCTACACTCAGTCACTCATGTCGGCCTCCCTCCATAAGACGTGACCATTCAATTTAAAGCCAGAATTTGTATAAATACAATGTTGGAATATTCATTTTCAAATATAAATCCGGTGATTAATTCAGAAAAAAACACAGAACTCGGATCTGAGGTAATAGGAGACAATTCAGGACATCGAAGATGGTTTGAAGGATTATTGTATGGGTTAAAAATATGTGACAAGGAGCTGTAACATCAAAAAAAAAAATCCACGGCCTATTGCAGCCTAGAATTAGGGCTCAAATCCCTATTACAACATAGAATTAGAGCTCGGATCTCTGTTGCAGCCCAGAATTAGGGCTCGGGTCTCTGTTGCAGCCTAGAATTAGGGCTCATATGTCAATTGCAGTCCGGAATTAGGGCTCAGATCCCTATTGCGGCCTAGAATTAGGGCCATATCTCTGTTACAGTCTAGAATTAGGGCTCAGACCTATTGTTTATACCCTTGGACCTGGACAGTCACTTGACAGCTACTATGAAGGAGTTGTAATTCAATTGTGGCTCGGATTTGTTGGAATGGTGGAAAGGCACCTGAACCTTGGTCGAGTAACTTCACAACTGTGATGTTACATCTTGAGACTGATAATCATACAACCATAGTTTGGCATCTTGAAGGATATTTTTGTGGTAATAAAATAGCGGAGAATTGATGAAACAATAAGTTTTTGGATCTTGTATCAAAGATAGTAGTTACACTTTGAAGAGTGTGAACAATTAATTGGTGAGCAGCTTCAGATCTATGATCTAACGCACTTATTTGTGGCTTAGTGGAGGAAAACCTTTCCTATGGAAAGACTAGTTTTAGGATCTGGTACCTACATATTCACACAGTGACTTGAACACATTACGACAATTTTATAATCTTTTTTGATAATGTGTGATCAAGTCATAAGGCTATAAGAATAACACTTATATATAGTACAACACCTAGAAGAAACTGTGGAGGCATCATTCAAGCATGTGCAGTCAATGATGGAGACCTAAAATTTGAAGAAGGTTGGACTGGGAAGCACTTAATATTTTTGGAGCAAATTGAAGCATTGAAAAGTGCAGAATTTGGAAATCCATTGAATACACCTTGAGGCATCATTAAAGATAGTTTGGAGTTTTCTTGACACATCACCAAGAATTGTTGAAGACTCTTTGAATTTTGGAGGGCAGATTTATTGAGGATAGTGGTTTGTGGAGCTTATCTTTTTGGATCTTTTTGGTGGGAATCATATTTGGAGAAGTGATTGAAAACATTGTAGACCTCTTTGAAGTATTTGTTAAGTATTTTTGAAATATCATTGATTACTTAATAAGTTTGGAGCATCCCTAGTATTGTTGAAAACCCCTTAAAGTCTAGTGTGCAGACCTTGTGAAGATTTGTTGATTTGTGAAGACATTTGGAAGACTTGTAGATTTTGGAGGTATTATTGAATAGCATGATGTGACTTGAATAATTTGATTGGGTACCATGAAGGACTACGGAGACACCTTCATGAGAAGAGATCAAGATCGTCATTGATGACGTGACGAGAAGGCTAAGTGAATGGATAGCTGAAGATTGTTGTCAAGGCTCGTTGAAGAAAACATTGGGAGCCTTGAAGAACCGTTGAATTCGTATTGAAGATTTGAAGTAGCGGGTTGGAGCCCTAGAGGATCGGTGTCCTCAAGAAACCAGGTTGGAGCCTGAACCAGAGAAGGGTTGGTGCCCTTGGGGTTGGAGCCTCTAAATGCAAGGTTGGTGCATTGGATAAATAAGGTAAAATCCCTAGAGGTCGCAGCCTGACAATAGTCCAAGTTGGTGCTTAGCAATAGGTTGGAGCCTAGAAGATTGAAGATCGATGTCTTCATCTAGGGTTGGAGCCCTACACCGATTATACATATTTTATTGTATCTGTTTTGTTGAAGAATATAATAAA
Organism: Pinus albicaulis; assembly: GCA_034641835.2. Taxonomy (NCBI): domain Eukaryota; kingdom Viridiplantae; phylum Streptophyta; class Pinopsida; order Pinales; family Pinaceae; genus Pinus; species Pinus albicaulis. The sequence goes on from CM076578.1 coordinate 1,875,648,022, forward strand.
ATTATTTATTCTTATTGTTAGTTTTGTGTTCTAAATATAAGTGATCTGACTGGTAAAAATAACATTTGGAAATAAATATTGTTTCAACCCCCCCCAGTATTTCCAACATCCTACCCCTAATCAACCTTGGGAATCCATATCCATGGATTACATGTTGAGCCTTCCTTCTACTAAGCATGGCAACGACTGTGTTTTTGTAGTCATCAACATATTCTCGAAGATGGCCATTATGGCGGCCCGAAAGAAGGATATCATAGTAGAAGCCAATGCTAAACTCTTCTTTGAATGAGTGTGGGTGTACTTTGGGATCCCATTGTCTATCATCTCATATCAAGACCATAAATTCCTCAGTACATTTTGGTCCAGTCTCTGGTCGATGCTGGACACCAAGCTCACAAAGTCCACAACTTTCCATCCCCAAACCGATGGACAGACAGAGGTCTTCAAGAGGATGATCGTACACATTATGCACATGTAAAACTCAAATAATCCATGCAAATGGGATGACATCCTTCCCTATGTACAACACAGCTATAATCGGGCTCTCCACAGCTCAACCGACAACATCCCCTTTCAAGTGGGCTTGGGATTCCAACGGCTATTTCCCATTGACGTAATCATGCCATTGTAGCTACTCAAGCAGATTCAGCTCATGTCCAGTCTAAAGCTTACAAGATGAATAGCTTCATTGAGCACATTTAGCACATCTCCCAATAAGTTCATGACATATTGGACAGTGCCAATGATAAGTACAAGCAGCGACATGATCATCATCGGGTGCCACACAACTTCCAGGTAGACGAGAAAGTTGTTATCACAAAATTGCACCTGATAGGCTGTTAATCAGACAACTTCTTGTAATTGTTTCAAACCAATCTTGCAACTAAAGCTTAGCCTCTTCACTCTGAGAAGGCTCTCTCAAAGGGTTAATGATATTTGATAAAGATAAATCTAGATAGCTAACTCTACTTGGAAAAAACTTGCTTGTGATGTGTATAGGTTGAAAATAGTATCAGTCTACAAACATTGGGCTTGTGGAGTCAAATTTTCAGTGATTCAGTAGTAATTTCACTTGACATGGAAGCTGAGGCAGGTAAGAGTTTTTAGCAGAGGTAAACACACATGAAATAGGAAATAACAAAGTCAATTCATCTATAAAGGAAGTCAGAGTATTACATGAATGAATTCTGAGTATTAAATATGAAAACCACTGCAAATGGTACACATAGAAAATTTAGATAAGATAAGCACTAAAAAATCAATCAGAATCTCAGGTTGGTCGAGAAACAAGTCTCTGTATTACTGAAAACAGTCAATTTACATAAAGTTGCGATATTGACAAAAAATATCCAACCCTTGAAAAATTTGAATATCTGCCCTTTAATAGACTTGTTACATGATGAGATTATCTGCCTCTTGGCTAGATTCATTGAAATTTCCCTAATGACGCATTGCATAACAATACAACATCTACTGTAATGAGAAAATGACAGTTATTCTACTTGACAGTCCTTTTCCTAATAGGACTCAAACTGTTCATTATTACATTAACAACCTTATCTCCTAAAAATAGTTTCATCTTTGACAACTATTCCTTCACATGTTCGAATAGGCTGTAATGGAACTCATCACTACATGACATCTTAATTAACCTCCTCTAAATCTGGAAACAAACCCTGCTTTTTAGGAAAACCGGTTGTTATCTTCAATGAATGATTCGAATGATGAGTTGTCTTCATCTCGTGGTCCTTAAGTCGTGGATGACTACTGGAAAAGTACATTGAACCTTTGAAAGTCTCCACCTATTCAAAAATTCCCAAAAACCTGCTTATAAAGCTTCAAAATAGTACACTACAAAATTATGACAGTTTCGTAGTGTTACAAAATTGCCCTTTTCCATCAAAATTCTTGTCTCTTTAATTTGGTATTGTATTCATCATGCTTAGACACCTCTTCCATATCATTTTTACCTCTTGGAGACATCTCAAAGTGTTTCAAAATGCTAAAAGAAAGCTACAGTAGTTTCGTAGCGTTTTCCTGGTCTTCAAGCCTATGAACGCTACGAAACTACTGAAACTAGTGAAATTTCCAGATTTTTTGTCAAGCTTAAAAAATGTGTCTTCCAACTGTAAAAACCTTGTTTCCAACATGCCATTAACCTTTAAAATCATAAACCATCTCACACTATTATTCTTGAGGTGTTTCTTCCTCATTGGTGATGAGTTGAGCAATTGGCTGCTCAACTACTGTCATTTTAAGGCCCTTTTTCTCCAACTCCTCATGGATTAGTTCAAGATGTTCCTGGAGGTCTTTAACCTGATCTTTCAACTTTCTATTGGTAGATTTCAAATGCAAATTCATTCTTCTAACATGTTTGACTTCTTTCCTCAATGGCATGGTCCATTTGATTAACTGTTGTGTATTATCTAAGGTCTTGGAAACACTTTCAACCTGCTCTTCCCAAATCTCTTTCATCTTTTCAAATTGAACCTTCTAGACATTATTTTTTCTTGCTTCTTTCCTCATAGCATAAATTTCATGGTTGGCCAACTTCAAATGTTCTTCAAGGAGTTCAAACTCTATTTTTTCTATTACTTTCTCCTTTCCTTTCTTTGACTTGCTAACTGAATATTTCTCTGCAGGTGATGAAAGATCAATGATGTCTTGTGGTGGATTGACTGTGTCAGTGGGTGGATGAACCTCTTTACTACTCTCCAATAGCTTTCTAGCATGACTTGTCATGGGCTTTCTTTCCTGGAATATAAAACTTGCATCCTCACCTTCCTCTATGTCCTCAACTTGGACTATAGGTCTCTCTTCTATGTCAATGGCATGTAATATGTCTTCTAAATTTTCTTTAGCTATTTCTTTGTCTTCTAAAGTCATTTTTTTTTCCTCTAAATCCATTGTTTGACTCCTTCTCATCCTTTAGCTTCCTTGTTTACTCACAGCTTGTTTTTGTTTTGCAAGTTTGACCACTTTTGATTTTTGTTTTGTAGACGGGACATTGGGTGTATCAAAACTCTGCAATTGCTATGTTTCCATCATAATTGGTTCACTTGGTTCTACTCTTGCTGGTTCACTTGGTTCTATCACCACTGGTTCACTTGTTTCTGCCACTAAGGGTGATGAGATACTCCTAGGTTTAGGAGTTCTTGTAGGAGTAAGAGCATCCAACTCTAAACCACTAACAAACAAAAATGAAGACCAGTCACTGCCTAGTCTTTGGAGCTCATCTAAAACCAGCAATTTAATTAAACCATGATGAAACAATGAAGTTTCACTTCCTTCTGATTTTGCTTGGACCCTATCTGCCATTTTTCTAGACTTCTGTGCAAATAGAAAGGCAGATCGGGAGAAATATTACCAGGAAAGTGCAGGAGAAGTTTGAAATAGTAAGAGTAGACTTTATGGCATCTCCCTTCACAGGTAAAATATTTCTGAATGATGAGCAGCAACTTTGAGTATTTATCCTTCATGCAAATTCTTGGAATGGCATTATTAAGATCCATTTCACTGTTTTTTGGCTTGATAAACTCCTTGCACTGCTCCATGTTGAACTTGAATCCTTTGAACCACTTCTCTTGTCCCCTTGGAATCCCTCTTGCTGCTGCAATGACCTCTAGTGTAATGGTGAGATTTAGCATCCCCACTTTGGTAGTTGTTCCACTGAAGTTTAAAGCAACTTCTTTGGTAACCTATACATGGCAACCTTGTAGTCTTTCACAAAACTATAAGCATCTTGTCGTTCTGAAGACTTCTACAGTTTTTGGGTCTTCATTGATCAGATTCATATCTGATGGCTCATATCTTAAACATTGGCCACCCTTATTTACTTTTATTTTTGGTTCCATAGCTTCTTTAGTGTATTCTCTGACTCGCTTGATCAGTGATATTTGAAAACCTTTGAAAACACTAGCCACGTATTTGGCTCAATGCAATAGCTCTCCAGAGCTCAATATCACGCAAATAAGGAATGAAGAATGAGAAATGACTGAATTAGGAAATATTTTGAAGTTTTATATTCACTCATAACACAATGATGACTCATACATGCCTAAAATGGTGATGAGGACTTCAGGTCTGACCATGTACCTTGATCTTTACCCTTACTGACTCAAATGGTATCTAACTTACCCTTTCCCAATGATTTTCTGACACCTAACAGCTAATTTTTCATGACAGACAGGAAACCTCACTTTCATAGCATGTTTAGTGTAAATCTGGGCATTTTTGCTACGAAAGTATTAGTGGTTTCGTAGCGAAAAGTGAAATTTCCCAGTGTATTTCACTACAAAACTGTGGTTTCTTGGCTAAAATGACCATTTCGGTATTAAAACCTTTGGATATGAAAACTGTCAAAAAAATATGAGTGATGTGACATGAGGGGATTTGAAAGTGAGTGGGTTTGGACCTTAGGGTAAGCTTAAATAAGAAAATTTTAAAATATTTCCTTAACGAAGTAAATAAAAAATGAACCCTGCAACCCTACCTTTGACACATGAACCTATATGAATTTGTCAAATGATGCTTCAGTTTTTTGAGTGATAATAGTGGATCCACTTGAGATGGTGTGCCCTAGTGGTACACCAAAGAACCAGTAGTTCCAGTGCTCCTATCCATCTTCTTGAAAACAAAAATTTTGAAATTTGTCAAGATTTCCATCAAACTCTAATGGCCTTCACCTCAGGCTCAAGCTTGATGATTCACCTTGTCATTATTAGCAGAAAAACATATAAAATGGAATATATACAATGGAATGAATGATCAACAGATTTTAAGAAGAGTAGTGCTTCAAAAACCTGCCATTGACAGGCCCTCTAGCACATGGTTGTCCATCCATCTCCTCCAAAAAGTAAGTGTTGTTCCCATGAAATGTAGCTACTCTAAATGAACCTTTCCAAATGTTCTAAAACTTACCATGTTTCCCCTTCTCTTTAATCCTAGCCTCCCATTTCAAAACCACATCTTAGATTTGAAAATTTTCCTCCTTGACCTTCTTGTCAAATGTCTTCTTGATTATGTTTTGAGATTGTTGATTACTATTATAGACTTCCTCCCTTTTCTCCTGCAATGCTATCAACTGATTAATCCTTGTTTGGATTACATTTGGCTCCTCCACCAATCCTTGCAGCAGCTTCATGACAGGTACTCCTAAGGATGTAGGAAAAATGGCTTCAGCTCCATATACCAGCTCATAAGGTGAAGTTCCAATTTACCTGTTTGTGCACACTCTATCAGCCCACAGAGCATACTTCAGCTTCAAATTCCATGACTTCTTATTCTCCTGCAACACCTTCTTAATAATCCTTACAATGATTTTGTTAGAAGATTCAGCAAAACCATTACCTTGTGGATAATATGCAGTATAATGCCCAAGAGTAATGTGATATTGATGACAAAAACTAATCAACTTCTTAGATTTAAATTCCTGTGCATTATCAGTGATGATCTTCATAGGGCAGCCAAATCTAGACAATATATTATTTTCCAAAAATGAAATGATAATTGAATCATTTTCTTGCCTAGTTGGGATTGCTTCAATCCACTTGGTGAAATAGTTAGTTGCTGTCAGAATCCATTGATGCTGACCTGAAGATGATGGATGAATCTCAAATATAAAATCTAGCCCCCACTATTGAAATGGCGCCTCAACATAAATAGGCATCAAGGTTAAAGGGACAAGCTTCTTCTTACCATAAAAAATATGGCATTCATGGTAGGCAGCAATCTTTTTGTAGACATATTTAAACATTGTAGGCCAAAAATACCCTGCTCTGAGAATATTATTTGTTGTAGCCTTCCAATATTGATGACCTCCACAATCTCCTTTGTGAAACTCCTCAATCACTTTTTCAGCCTCTTCTTCCAGCAAACAATTCAACAAAATACCACGGATATCTTTCCAATACATATTTTTCTCAATAATGTAGTACCTTAAAGGCTTTAACTTTACAAACCTTGCCTTGGACTTTGTTAGATCAGCAGGTGCTCTATGATGATGTAAGACAAAAACAATGTATTTGTACCAATCTAAAATGATGTACTTTTCCTCAATGGGGATTAGCTCTTCCTCTTCGTCTGCAATTTCTGAAATTTCTACAATTAAATTCATGTTAAGATAGTCAAAGTTTGACTGTGCCATCAACTTTGCTAGACCGAACTTTGACCCATTTTTTGGGCTTGAACTCTATATCATATTCCAGCACACTAACCATTTCACAACAAGATCTGGGCTGATTTAGGGATGTCTTTCACAACAAAGATTTAGAACAAAAGATAAACATGGGAATTGTAGAATGTAAATTCTGAAATATTTGATAGCCTTGACCAAGGCATAAGATTTATTCTCTAATATGTTCTACTTCAACTCTGAGTTCGCTAATGTCCTACTAAAAAATGAAATGGGCTGCTTAGTACCTTGTTGTCCTTTTTGCAACAAAACTCCAGCAATTGTATTTTCTGATGCAAATGTAAAAACCATAAATTCTTTTGAGAAATATGGGTTGATCAACACTGGTGCTTGAGTGAGTGCCCTTTTTATCTCCTCAAATGCGTTCTTTCCTTCTACTATCCACTTGATGTCAGCTCCTTTCTTCAACATCTTTGTTATGTCCTTACAATCTCAGCAAAATTAGGAATAAACCTCCTCACAAAATTTACCTTTCCAAGGAAAAACTAAATCTCCTTTCTGCTTCTAGGAAAATCCACTTTCTGAATTGAAATGGCCCTATTTGGATCAATATTAATCCCATCTTTATAAATAACGTGTCCAAGTAATTTACCTGAAGTTAGAGGAAAAATGCTTTTGGTGGGATTGAGAAAAATGCCAAACCTTCTACACTTTAGCAGAATCTTTTCTAGGTGCTTCAAGTGATCTTCTTCTCTCCTTGAGAAGACTGTTATGTAATCTAGATAGAAAATCACCATCTTGTCCTCCTCCTCGGTAAAAGAAATGTCCATTTCTCTCTGAAAGGTAGCTCCTTCATTCATTAGACCAAAGGGCATCTTGGTATACATTACTGTGCCCCATGGTGTGGTAAAGGCTATTTTTTCCTAATCTTCTGGATGTACAAGTATTTGATTGTACCCTGAACAACCATCAAGCATAGAAATCCTTTGTGAACCAACAATATTCTTCAAAATTTGGTCCATATTTAGGAGAGGATAGTTGTCCTTAAGAGAGGCTTTATTCAAGTTTATGAAGTCAATGGATATTCAGATTTCTCCATTATTTTTAATGATTGGAACTAAGTTTGCAAGACACTTTGAAAATCTTATTGGAAAAATAATTTTGGCATCAAAGAGTTTCTTGATTTCCTTCTCAATCAGAGGCATGAGAAGTGGATTAATCCTCCTCAACTTTTTCTTTAAAGGCTTTTCATTTTATTTAATGGGAATGGTATGCTGAATGATAGTAGGATCATACTTCTTCAAATCAGCATAACTCCAAGAAAAAACATCTATGAACCTTTTCATCATCTCAATATATTTCTATCTCATATCAACTGAAAGAACTTTAAAAGTTTAAATTTTTTTGGCATAGCAACTCTACCAAGGTTACAACTCTCTACCACTTCATCATCATCTTGTATCCTATCAGACTTGAACACATCATTCTGATCAAAAATATTCTCAAGGGGTATGAGGCCTTTGGGTATAGAGTTTTTCTTCAACTGTAACACTTCAAAATTCCCCTTTGATTCAGCAAGCATGGTTTGTTAATCTACTTGTGTATTTTCAAACTCTTCTTTCAGCTCAATAATTTTTTTTACTTGCTGGTCATCCTCAAAGACTTGCCAATGGATAAATTTATCAGGGATAGTAGATATATAATGAACCTCTACCTAATATCTTTCAGTGAAATGAATAGGAATGATATATAGGTACAGAGACAGCTAGGGAGTCAACTACTGAGTTTTAGTCCCTAGTCTTCACTATAAATGAATGTTCTTGGAAATTTTCCAACATGTCCATGACTAAATTTTTGTATTCCCTCATTCTCACATCCTTTCTTTGATACACACCCTCAACTTGTTTAATGACTAATTCAGAATCTCCACAAGAAGAAATATTTTGGGCACCCATTCTTTTCAAAAATTCTAGGCCCAAAATTAAAGATTCATACTCAGCCATATTATTTGTGCAATCAAAATTCAGTTTATAAGAAAATAACTTACTTTCATCATCTAGACTTGTGATCCAAATTTCTGCTCCTGGCCCCTCTCTTCCTGCTGATCCATCAAAGTGTAACAACCACCAATCTTCCGCCTTCTCCTCACTAATTTGTTGATTTTCTGTCTGTTGAATTACAGTTGCTGATTTTCTGCCTTCTTTTCATCCTCTACTTCATCATTCAACCCATTTAAAAGAATAATATATCCAAGTTCAGTATCAATATAATAAACTAGAAAGTTCTGAGGTTTATCTTTACTACTCACCATGTAAGCCATTCTTGTTTCTCTATAAAGTCTCCTTTGCTCACCAAAAACAGGAATGGTGGCATAAGTTAGGTCCATCTGCATTGTACCTTAGAATTTTTTTGCCCATGACCTTGATAACAACATGTGAAAATTAGGTGGAATGTCCACTACCACAATCTCCATAACCAATGTCTTGGCAAGGACTTGTGTAATACCAACAACAACATATTTTATTAAACCAATGACTGAACTCTTTTTGAATCAAAGGAAAAAAAATCCTTATATGGTGTAGTAATTTCCAACCCCATCCTCTCCATGATTAATTTTGGCATAAGATTATGAGAGGCTCCTGAATCCAACATGGCATTATGCAATGTCATGTCATGAATGCTAAGGCTAACATAAGAAGGAGGCACCTCCTCATTCTTCTCATCCTCTAATCTTGGAACCAAATATATGGTTGGATGATATTATTGAACATATAGGATATCAACAACTCCTAGTTTTGAATTCAACATTTTCACAATCCTACTTTTGTATTCATTCACCTTAAGAATTTCTCCAAAAGGTACTAGGATTTTGATCTTAGAGATCTCACTTTCCGAACCGAAAACATAAGCACATTTTTTAGTCTCTTTAACAGGAGGAGGAGGTCATGTTTCTTTCCTAAATTCAACAGCCTTGGGGGCATATTTCTTGGGTTGTGTTTTGTTTGCAGTAATTGGCACATTTTTGTTTCTAAGGTTGTATTGTTTCTGCATCTCAAAGATTGCATGTTGATACCATTAAAAATAATCAGATGATTCCTCACCCTTGTTTAATTCATGATCTGACTCATCATGTTCCTCCTTAGTTAAATACATCACTAACATGTTCTCATCTAAGAAATTAATTGAGTCTTCTTGTATTTCCAGCTGATCTTCTTCATCAACTAAGTTTTTCTAAAAAGGAGGCCTTACTTGAGGGTCATGTGGTTGATTTCTATTTTCCATTGGTCTCTGCTAGTTTTGAGGTCTTTTGAATTGAGGATTTCTAAACTGAGGCTCATGTTGTGTAGGAGGAGCAGAGGCATTCCCAAGGGCAAGCCTATCCATTATTTTTTCCATTGTCTTCATCATGGAATCAAATTTTTCATCAGAGGTGGAAGGCTTATCTTCTTCTTTCAACTTAGTCTTACCCATCTTGGACTTTTTTGCTGCTATCATATTGTCCTCCACCTTCACTTCATCATTTTTCATTTTAGAAAGTGAAGGGGATTCTCTCTCTTAGTAGTATATAAAATTCATAATCAAAAGCTTTAGCATATCTCAGTTGAGCTACTCCTGGAGGAGGCTTGAGATGTGCAGGAATTGAGTCATACACTTTGTTAAATCTCTTTGAAAATTTTTGAATAGTTTCATCAACAACTCTCTTAAAAATATTATACTCAGTGATAGCTTGTAAAGGATAAGTTCTATTTCCCCATTTCCTTAATAATCTATCTTTAAATTCATTTTAATCATGTAGGCTTCCAAGATTAAGGGCTTTGAACCACTTCCTAACTTCACCAGTAAAGCTCTGAGCAAACAATCTCATCTTGATATCCTCATGGTCAACCTCCTCCCTATATATAAAGTCATTGAACTGGTCTACATGCTCTTCAGCTGTAATCTCCTCATCACTTCCCCAAGTTTTCATTCTAGCAGAATATTTTCTAGGAAGGGAATTTAAGATAGTTGGAAGGGAAAGAGGGGCATACCTAGCAGGTGCAGCAGGTGGAAGAGGTACATTTCTTGCCATGATGAATGGGACTATGGTATTTTTAGGGACAGCAGCAGTAGAGGAAGAGGAATTGTTAGGAGGAGGGTTGTTTGGTCTCTGTTGTCCACTGACAATTTAACTCCAATCAGGAAGAGGAAAACCAGTTTTACTTCTTAACAAAATTTCAAAAGGGTCAAGCTCCTTCAACCTATCCAAATATTCTCTTTCTAACAGTAACTCTGAAGTGATTTCTTCCAAAAGCTCTTGTTTTTCTTTTTGTGTCACTAAAGCTAAGGTATCAATACCTCTCCTATGTAGGTCTAAGACAATTTCAATTAATTATTTTTCACTTTCAGACCTAAATAAGACTTCTTGAATTTTATCATCAAATATTTTATCTTCAAGACTTATTAAAACTTCAAAGGACAAGGATTTTGTTTGTAATGGAGTACATGATATTGCAAAAATTCCTTGAATGCCTCTGGAGATGGTGTTTGGATTGTCCACAATGGTAGGTGGATCTCAGTTAGGATTACAGTCAGGATTACTCCTCGTGTATCTCCTTCTTGAAGACACCTTTGATCATATGAATTTTTAATGGAGTCACCAAGGTAGATGCAACCTCGAACAACTTCCTGAGCTCTTGCTACCTTCAAAATTTTAGCTTCAAAGTTTTGGGAAAGTATAATCTTCAGGCTCCTGGCAAACGAACCAAAATTTTATCACAAAATTACACCTGATAGGATACTAATCAGACAAATTCATGTAACTATTTCAAACCAATATTTCAACTAAAGGTTAGCCTCTTCAGTCTGAGAAGGCTCTCTCAAAGGGGTTAATGATATTGAATAAAAATGAATCTAGATGGCTAATTCTACTTGGAAAACAACTTGCTTGTGATGTGTATAGGTTGAAAAGAGTATAATTCTACAAACATTAGGCTTATGGAGTCAACAAGTTCATTTATTCAGTGTTAAGTTCACTTGACATGGAAGCTGAGACATGTAACCGTTTTTAGCAAAGGTAAGCACACATGAAACGGGAAATAACACAGTCAATTCATCTATAAAGCAAGTCAGAGAATTACATAAATGAATTATGAGTATTAAAGATGAAAACCAATGAAAATGGTATACATAGAAAATATAGATCAGATAAACACTAAAAAATCAATCAGAATCTCAGGTTGGTCAATAAATAAGTCTCTGTATTACTGAAAACAATCAATTTACATAAAGCTGCAGTATTGCCAAAAAATCTCAAACCCCTTACAAATTCGAATCTCTACCCTTTAATAGACTTGTTACATGATGAGATGATCTGCCTCATGGATAGATTCATCAAAATTTTCCTAATAACACCTTGCATAATAACAAAACATCTACTTTTATGATAAAATGACAGCTATTCTATTTGACAGTCCTTTTCCTAATAGGACTCAAACTGTTCATTATTACATCAACTACCTTATCTCCTAATATCAGTTACATATTTGACATATATTCCTTCATAGGTTCTAATATGGTGTGATGGGACTCATCACTACATGACATCTTAATTGACCTCCTCTAAAACTGGAAACAAACCATGCTTTTTAGGAAAACTGGTCCTTATCTTCAATGAATGGTTTGGTTGATGAGTTGTCTTCATCTAGTGGTATTTAAGTCATGGATGAATGTTGGAAAGGTCCCTTGAACCTTTGAAAGTATACAAATATCCATAACTACACAAAAACCTACTCATAAAGCTTCAAAACAGTATGCTACGAAAGTATGACAGTTTCGTAGCGTACTTTCATAACGTTACAAAAATGCCCTTTTCCATCAATATTTCTATCTCTTTCCTTTGGTATTGTCTTCATCATGGTTAGAAACCTCTTCCATATAATTTTTACCTCTTGGAAACATATCAAAATTTTTTAAAATGCCAAAATAAATATATAGTGGTTTCATAGCATTTTCTTGGCTTCAAGCCTAGGAAATATTACTACGAAACTGCTGAAAACAGTGAAAATTCCATATTTCTGTGTAGCTTCAAAAATATACTTTCCAGGTGTAAAAAAACATTTTCTAACATGCCACTGACCTTTAAAATCATAAATCATCTTAAACTATGAGTCCTAAGGTGTTTCTTCCTCATTTATGATGAGTTGAGAAATTGGCCCCTCAACTACTGTCATTTTAAGGCCCTTTTTCTCCAACTCCTCATGGATTAGTTCAAGTTGTTCCTGGAGGTCTTTAACCTGATATTTCAAATTTCTATTGGTATATTTCAAATGAAAATTCATTTTCCTCACATGTTTCACCTCTTTCCTCTATGGAATGGTCCATTTGATTAACTGTTGTGTATTATCTAGGGTCTTGGAAACACTGTCAAAATGCTCTTCCCAAATTTCTTTTATCTTTTCAAACTAAACCTTCTGGACATTTTTTTTTCTTTCTTATTTGTTCATAACAAAAATCTCATGATTGGCCAACTCCAACTATTCTTCAAGGAGTTCAAACTCTATTTTTTCCATTACTTTCTCCTTTCCTTTATTTGACTTGCTAACTAAATCTTTCTCTGCAGGTGATGAAAGATCAATGATGTCTTGTAGTGACTGGACTGTGTCAGTAGGTGGATGAGCCTCTTTACTGCTCTCCAACATATTTTTAGCATGTCTTGTCATGGGATTTCTTGCCTAGAACATAAAACCTACATCTTCTTCTTCAAATTTTATTTTCTTTGCAGATTTGCATTTCTTTAGTTTTTGTCCACCTTCTTCTATATCCTCAGCCTAGACTATAGGAGTCTCTTCAATATCAATGGCATGTAATATGTCTTCTAAATTTCCTTTAGCTATTTTTCTATCTTCTACAACCACTGTTTTGTCTTTTAAAGCCATTGTTTGACTCCTTATCATCCTTTTTCTTCCTTGTTTACTCACAACTTGTTTTTATTTTGCAGGTTTTATTGACTTTTGTTTTGCAGGTGGAAAAATGGGTGTATCAAAACTCTGCAATTGCTCTATTTCCATCATGACTGGTTCACTTGGTTCTGCTACCATTGGTTCACTTTTTTCTGCCACTAAGGATGATGGGATACTCCTAGGTTTAGGAGTTCTTCTAGGAGTAAGGGTATCCAACTCAAAACCACTAACAAACAAAAATAAAGAGCAATCTCTACCTAGTATTTGGAGCTCATCTAAAACAAACAATTTTATTAAACCATGATGAAACAATGAAGTTTCAAATCCTTCAGATTTTTCTTGGACCTTACCTTCCATTTTTTATAGACTTATGTGTAAATAAAAAGGCAGATCAAGAGATATATTACCAGAAAAGTGTAAGAGAAGTTTGAAATGGTAAGAGTAGACTTTATGGTATCTCCCTTCATAAGTAAAATATTTCTGGATGATGAGCAGCAAATTTGAGTAGTTATCCTTCATGCAGCTTCTTGGGATAGAATTAGTAAGGTCCATTTCACTTTTTCTGGCTTGATAAACTCCTTGCACTGCCCCATGTTGAATTTTAAACCTTTGAACCATTTGTCTTGTCCCCTTGGAATCCATGTTGTTACTGCAATGACCTCTGGTGTAATGGTGATATTAAGCATCCCCACTTTGGTAGCTATTCCACTGAAGTTTAAAGCAAATTATTTGGAACCATGTACATGGCAGCCTTGTAATCTTTCACAAATCTATAAACATCATGTCCTTCTGAAGACTTCTATAGTTTTTGGGTCTTCATTGATCAAATTCATATCTTCTGGTCCATATCTTAGACATTGGCCACCCTTATTTGTCTTTCTTTTTTCAGCCATGGTTTCTTTAATGCCTTCTCAGCCTCGCTTCATAGTTTTCAGCCTTGCTTGATAGTGATATTTGCCTCCTTTGAAAATACCAGCCACAGCTTTGGATTTAATGAAATGCTCTCCAAAGCTCAAAATCGCGCAAAGAAGGAATGAAGAATGAGAAATGACTTAATTTGGTAAGATTTGGAAGTTTGAAGCCCACTCATGACATAATGATGACTCATACATGCCTAAAATGGTGATGATGACTTCAACCCTGACCATGTACCTTGATATTTAACGTAACTGACTCGAATGGTATCTAATTTACCCTTTCCAAATGATTTTCTGATTCCTAATAGCTAACTTGACATGAAAGACAGGAAACCTCACTTTTGTGGCATGTTTAGTGTAGACCTGGGTGTTTCCGCTACGAAAGTATCAGCGGTTTCGTAGCGAAAAGTGAAATTTCTAGTGTATTTCGCTACGAAACTGTGGTTTCTTGGCTAAAAGGACCATTTCAGTACTAAAACCTTGGGAATTAAAAATTTTCAGAAAATTATGAGTGATGTGACATGAAGGGATGTGAAAGTGATTGGGTTTAGACCTTAGGGTAAGCTTAAAATAAGAAAAATTTAAAATTTTCCTTGACCAAGTAAATAAAAATAAACCCTACAACCCTACCTTTGACACATGAACCTATATGACTTTGTCAAATGATGCTTCATTTTTTTAGTGATAACAAGTGACTCCATTCAAAATTCTTATGTTCAAAGGTGGCTTTGAAAAGGAGATATACGAGGAGTAATCCTGACCCAAATCCACCTACAATTGTGGATAATCCAAACACAATTTCCAAAAGCATTCAAGGTAGTTATACAATATCAGGTACACCATTACATACAAAATTCTTGTCCTCTGAAGTTTTAAGAAGTCCTGAAGATAAAAGGTTTGATGCTAAGATTCAGGAAGTCTTGTTTAGGTATGAAAATGAAAAAGAATTGACTGAAATTGTCTTAGACCTACATGAAGAGGTATTGATACCTCTGCCTTAGTGACTCAAAAAGATAAAGAAGAATTTTTGGAAGTAGTCACTTCAGAGATATTGTTAGAAAGGGATTATTTGGATAGGTTGAAGGAATTAGACCCATTTGAAATATTTTTAAGAAGTAAATCTGGTTTTCCTTTACCTGATTGGAGAACAATTGTAACTGGACAACAAAGACCAAATAACCCACCTCCTAACAATTCCTTTTCCTCTATTGTTGTTGTCCCTAAAACTACTACAGTCCCTGTCATCATGGCAAGAAATGTGCCACCTCCACCTGCTGCTGCACTTGCTAGGTATGCTCCTCTTGTTCTTATAGTTTCTCTTAATCCCCTTCCTAGCAAATATTCTGCTAGAATAAAAACTTGGGGAAGTGATGAAGAGATTACAGTTGAGGAGAATGTAGATCAGTTCAATAACTTTATAGACAGGGAGGAGGTTGACCATGAGGATGTCAAGATGATATTTTTTTCTCAGAGCTTTACTGGTGAGGTTAGGAAGTGGTTCAAAGCCCTTACACGAGGAAGCCTACATAATTGGAATGAATTTGAGGATAGCTTCTTGAGAAAGTGGGGGTATAGAACCAATCATGTACAAGCCCTCACTGAGTATAATAGTTTGAAAAGAGCTTTTGATGAGACCATACAAAAATTTTCCAAAAGATTTAATAAATTTTATGACTCCACCCCTGCCCACCTAAAGCCTCCTCCAGGATCAACTTAGTTGAGATATGTTGAGGCCTTTGATTATGAATTTTCTATCCTGATGAGAGAAAGAGAATCCCCTTCATTATCCGAAATGAAAAATGATGCAGTGAAGGTGGAAGTCAATATGATAGCAACAAAAAATTCCAAGACGGGAAAGACTAAATTAAAAGAAGAAGATAAGCCTTCTACCTCAGAGGATAAATTTGACTACATATTGAAAACAATGGAAAAAATAATGGATAGGCTTGCCCTTGGGAATGCCTCTACTCCTCCTGCACAACATGAACCTTAGTTTATAAATCCTCAGTTCAAAAGACCTCAAAACCAGTAGAGACCAAGGGAAAATAGAAATCAGCTTGACCCTCCAGTAAGTCCTACTTTTCAGCAAAACTTAGTTGATGAAGATGATCATCCTGAGATTCTAGAAGAATCCATTCATTATCTAGATGAAGACATGTCTGGAATATTTTTGACTAAGGAACATGATGAGTCAAATCATGATGCAAATAAGGGTGAGGAACCATATTATTATCTTAAAGGATATCAACATGCAATCTTTGAGATGCAGAAGAAATACAACCTCATAAACAGAAATGTTCCAATTATTACAAACAAAAAACAACCCAAGAAAGATGCCCCTAAAGCTGCTGAAGTTAAAAAATATCCATCACTTCCTCCTCCTGTCAAAGAGACTGAAAAATCTTCTTCTGTATTCAGTTTGGAGAATGATATCTCTAATATCAAAATCTCAGTCCCTTTTGGAGAAATTATTAAGGTGAATGAATATAGAAGTAATATTGTTAAAATTTTGAATTTGCAATGAGGAGCTTCTGATATCCTAAATGTTCAAGAATATCATCCAACCATATACTTGGGACCAATGTTGGAGGATGATCAGAATGAAGAGGTGCCTCCATTTTATTTCAGCCTTAGCATTCATGACATGACATTGCATAATGCCATGTTTGATTCAGGGGCCTCTCACAATCTCATGCCCAAAGTGATCATGGAAAGGATGGGATTGGAAATTACTAGGCCATATAAGGACTTGTTTTCTTTTGATTCAAAAAGATTTCAGTGCATTCGTTTAATAGAAGATGTTGTTTTTGGTCTTACACAATTCCATGCCAAGAAAGTGGTAATGGACATTGTGGTAGAAGACATTCCACCTAATTTTGGCATGCTATTATAAAGGTCATGTGCAACAAAGATCAAAGGCACCATGCAGATGGACCTAACCTATGCCATCATTCCTATTTTTGGTGAGCAAAGAAGACTATACAGAGAAACAAGGATGTCTTATATGGTAAGTAGTAAGGGAAAATCTCATAATTTTCCAATACATGTTGTTGATACTGAATTAGGATGTGTTATACTTTTCATTGAATTGATTGATGAAGCAGAAGATGAAAAGAAAACATAAAATCAGCATGCAGAAAATCGGCAAATCAATGAGGAAAAGGCAGATGGTTGGTGGTTATTACACTTTGATGGATCAGAAGGAAGAGAGGGGGCTAGAGCAGGTATTTGGAACACAAATCCAGAAGATGAAATTAAGTTCTTTTCTTACAGACCGAACTTTGATTGCACAAATAACATGGCTAAGTATGAATCTCTGTTTTTGGGTTTAGAGAATTTGAAAATAATGAGTGCCCAAAAGATGTTTGTTTGTGGAGATCCTGAATTGGTTATTAAGAAAATTGAGGGTGTATATCAAACTAAGGATGTGAGAATGAGGGAATACAGAAATTTGATCATGGAAATGTTAGAGAATTTTCAAGAACATTCCTTTATTGTCAAGACTAGAGACCAAAACTCAGTAGCTAACTCCCTAGATGTCTTTGCAAGTCTATTTGTTATCCCTTCACATTCCATTGAAAAGTATGAGGTTGAAATTCACCATAGGCTTGCTATCCTTGACAACATCATCCATTGGAAAGTTTTTGAGGATGATCAACAAATCAATAACTTCATAGAGTTGAAAAAGGAGTTTAAAAGTACTAGAAAAATATGCTTGCTAAAATCAAAGGTAGTTTTGAAGTGTTGTAGTTGAAGAACAATTCCATACCCAAAGGTCTCATCCCACTTGAGAATATTTTTGGCCAAAATGATGTGTTCAAGTCTCCTAGGATACAAGCTGATGATGAAGACGTGGAGAGTTGTAATATTTGTACAGTAGCTTTGCCAAAAATGATCAAACTTTCTAAATTTATTTCTGCAGATATGAAACATAAGTATATTGAGATGATGAAAAGGTTCATGGATGTTTTTGCATGGAGTTATGCTGATTTGAAGAAGTATGATCCTACTATCATTCAACGTACCATTCCTATTAAAGATAATGAAAATAATTTCAAACAGAAGTTGAGAAGGATTAATCCACTTCTCATGCCTCTGATTGAGAAGGAGATCGAGAAACTCTTTCATGCCAAAATTATTGTTCCAATCAGATTCTCAAAATGTCTTGCAAACTTGGTTCCAGTCAAAAAGAAGAGTGGAGAAATCAGAATCTTCATTGACTTCAGAAAATTGAACAAAGCATCTCTGAAGGACAACTACCCTCTCCAAAAGATGGACCAAATATTGCAAAATATTGTTGGTTCTCAAAGGATGTCAATGCTGGATGATTTTTCAGGGTACAATCAGATACTTGTACTTCCTAAAGATCAAGAGAAAACTACTTTTACTATACCATGGGGCACATTCATGTATGCCAAGACACCCTTTGGTCTGATGAATACAGGAGAAAACTTTCAAAGAGCAATGGAAATTTCCTTTGCTGAGGAGAAGGATAAGTTTGTGGTTGTCTATTTGGATGACATAACAGTTTTCTCAAGGAGAGAGGAAGATCACTTGAAGCACCTAGAAAAGATTCTGTTGACATGTAGAAGGTATGGAATTTCTCTCAATCCCACTAAAATAATTTTTTCTCTGACTTCAGGGAAGTTACTTGGGCATATTATATCTAAATATGGGATTAATATTTATCCCAATAGGGTCAATGCCATTCAGAAAGTGGATCTGCCTAGAAGCAGGAAGGAAATTATATCTTTCCTTGGAAAGGTGAATTTTGTGAAGAGGTTTATTCCAATTTTTTCCGAGATTGTTAAAGACATAACCAATATGATGAAGAAAGGAGTTGACATCAAATGGACAGTAGAAGAAAAGAACTCATTTGAGGAGATCAAGAAGGCACTTACTCAAGCAACAGTGTTGATCAGCCCATATTTTTCAAAATAATTTCTAGTTTTTACATTTGCATCAGAAAATACAATTGCTGGAGTTTTGCTATAGAAAGGACAGCAAGGTACTGAGCAACCCATTTCATTTTTTAGCAGGACATTAGCTAATTCAGATCTAAAGTACAAAATCTTATAGAAGCAAGCCTATGCCTTGGTTAAAGCCATCAAAGATTTTAGAATTTACATTTTGCATTCTCATGTCATAGCTTTTGTTCCTAATGTTGCTGTGAAGGACATATTAACTCAAGTTGATCCTGATCGTAAGAGAGGGAAATGGATAGCTAACTTGCTGGAATATGATATAGAGATCAAACCTACAAAATTGGTGAAAGGTCAGGGGCTAGAAAAGCTAATGGCACAATCAAATTTTGATTGTCTTGACATGAATTTAATTGCATAAATTTTAGAATTATCAGATGAAGATGAAGAGTTGATTCCCATTGAAGAAAAGTACATCCTTTTAGATTGGTACAAAGACATTTATTTTTTCTTACATCATCGTAGGGCTCCTGTTGAATTGAAAAAGTCTAAGGCAATGTTTGTGAATTTAAAATCCTTGAGGTACTGTATCATTGATAAAAATCTGTATTGGAAAGATATCGGTGGTATTCTTTTGAATTGTTTGCTGGAAGAGGAGGCCGAAAAAGTGATTAAGGAGTTTCACAAAGGAGATAGTGGAGGTCATCATTATTGGAAAGCCACATTAAACAAGATTCTTAGAGTGGGGTACTACTGGCCTACAATGTTCAAATATGTCTAAAAAAAGATTGATGCTTGCCATGAATGCCAGATTTTTTATGGTAAGAAGAAGCTTGTTCCTTTACCCTTGATGCATATCTATGTTGAAGCACCATTCCAGTAGTGGGGTATATATTTTATTGGTGAGATCCATCCATCATATTCAGGTCAACATTGCTGGATTCTGACAAGAATTGATTATTTCACCAAGTGGATTGAAGCAATCCCAACTAGGCAAGAAAATGATTTAGTTGTCATTTCATTTTTGGAAAATAATATATTGTCTAGGTTTGGCTTCCCTATGAAGATCATCATTGAAAATGCACAGACATTCAAATCCAAGAAGCTAATTAGTTTTTTCCATCAATATCACATTACACTTGGACATTCTATTGCATATTATCCACAAGGTAATGGTCTTGCTGAATCTTCTAACAAAAACATGGTGAGGATCATTAAAAAGGCGTTGTAGGAAAATAAGAATTCATGGCATTTGAAGCTAAAGTATGCTCTGTGAGCTGATAGAGTCTGCACAAAGAGATATATTGGAACTTCACCTTATGAGTTGGTGTATGGGGCTGAAGCCATTTTTCCTACATCCTTGGGAGTGCTTGTAATGAAGCTGCTGCAAGGATTGGAGGAGAAGCCAAATGCAATTCATAGGAGGATTAATGAATTAATAGCCTTACAAGAGAAAAGGGAGGAAGTCTATAACAGTAATCAGCAATATCAAAACACAATCAAGAAGACATTTGACAGGAAGGTCAAGGAGGAAAACTTTAAAATTCAAGATGTGGTTTTGAAGTGGGAGGCCAAGATTGAAGAAAAGGGGAAGCATGGTAAGTTTGAGAATATTTGGAAAGGTCCATTCAAAGTAGCTGCATTTAATGGGAACAATTCTTACATTATGTAGGAGATGAATGGACAACCTTGTGCTGGAGGACCTAGCAATGGAAGGTTTTTGAAGAACTATTCCTCTTCATTTCTATTGATGTTTCATTCCATTGTATATATTCCACTTTAGTATGTTTTTCTACTAATAAAGACGAGCTGATATCAAGCTTGAGCTCGAGGTGAAGGCTATTAGAGTTTGAAGGAAAGCTTGGCAAATTTCAGAGTTTTTGTTTTCAATGAAGATGGATAACAATAGAACTAAAGGTTCTTTGGTGTACCACAGGGGCACACCATCCCAAGTGGAGCCATTGTTATCACTAAGAAATAGTGAAACATCACTTGACATAGTTTTAGAGGTTCATGTGTCAAAGGTATGGTCATAGGGTTTATTTGTCATTAATTGGTAAAGGAAAATTTTAATTTTTTTCTTATTAGCCTATCCTAAGGTCCAAACCCATCCCCATTCAAGTATTTTTATGTCACATCAATCATTATTTCCTAATATGTTCCATTTCCCAATCTTACAAATCTAAAAAGGTCATTTATGGAAGATTTCCTACTTTCATAGTGAATTACACATAAAAAATGCAGTTTTCGCTATG
The DNA here is from genome assembly GCA_034641835.2 of Pinus albicaulis. Taxonomy (NCBI): domain Eukaryota; kingdom Viridiplantae; phylum Streptophyta; class Pinopsida; order Pinales; family Pinaceae; genus Pinus; species Pinus albicaulis. The sequence continues at coordinate 1,875,669,187 of CM076578.1, forward strand.
AAACTGCTGATACTTTCATAGCGAAACTACCAGGAAATACACTAAGTACACTATGAAAGAATGTATTCCTGTCTGTATTTTAAAATTAGGTTCTAGGTGTCTGTCAATGATTGAAAGGGTTAGGGTAGATGCCATTCGAGTGAGTTACCGTTAAATCAAGGTACAATAGTCATGGTTGAAGTCATTATTACTATTTTAAGCATGAATGAGTCATGATTATGCCATGGGTTGTGATCGAAACTTTAAAATCTTTCCCAATTGAGTCATTTGTCATTCTCTACTCCCTCTTTTCATGTTACTGAGCTCTGGAGAGCTATTTCACTAAGCCCAAGCTGTGGCTGGCATCTAAAAGTTTGCAGGTACCACTAATCAAGCAAGGCAGAGAAGACATAAAAGTGACATGGCTGCAAAGAGGAAGACCAAAAAAGGTGGCCATTGTCTCAGATATGAACCATCATACATGAACTTGATAAATGAAGACCCAACAACTTCAGAAGCTTTCAGAATAACAGGGTGTTTGCAGTTTTTACAAAGACTGCAAGGATGCCATGTGTAGGATTCTAAGGAGTTTTCCATCAATTTCAATGGGACAACTTCAAAGGTGGGGATGTTGAACCTTACTGTAACTCCAGAGACCATTGTAGCAGCAACAAGAATTCCTAGAGGGGGAGAACAATGGTTCAAAGAATTTAAATTCAACATGCAAGAATGTAAGGAATTTATCAAGCCAGAACATAGTGAGATTGACCTTACAAATGCCATTCCAAGGATCTAAATGAAAGACAATGTCTCAAATATGTTGCTCATCATTCAGAAGTACTTCACCTGTGAAGGGAGGTATCATATGGTTTATTCTTACCACTTTAGGCTTCTGCTACATTTTTTTGGTAACAAATCTCTTGATCTACCTTTTTACTTATATAGAATCTTAGCAAAAATGGAAGATAAAGTTCAAGCTAAATATGAAGGAAATGAAGTCTCACTCTGTCATCATGGTTTAATCAAGTTGTTATTTTTAGAAGAATTAAAAATATTAGACAAATAATGGTCATATTTTCTATTTGTTAGTGGTTTTGAAGTATATGCCATCACTCCTAAAAGAACTCCTAAACCTAGAGGTATACCATCACCTTCAGTTGCAGAAAAAAGTGAGCCTTTAGTAGCAAAGAAAAGTGAACCAGTAATCATGGAAATAGAGCCATTGCAAAAAGTTGATACACCTATTGTTTCACCTGTAAAACAAAAGCCAACTGTGAGCAAACCTGCAAAACAAGACCCAATTGTGAGCAAACATGGCAGAAAAAGGGTTACAAAAAGCCAAACAGTGGCTAAGGGCAACCTAGAAGACATTCTACATGCTATTGATCTTGAGAAAACTACAATAGTCCAAGCAAAAGATATAGATGAGGGAGGAAATAAGCTCAAGAAAGCCAAAACAGCCAAGAAGTTGGAGTTTGAAGGTGAGGATGTAGGATTATGTTTCAAGCTAGGAAACCAATGAAAAGACATGCCAAAAATGTTTTGGAAAGAAATAAATAAGCTCAAAAGGTAATTGACACTGTCCAACCACCACCAAGCATCATTGACCTCTCATCACCTGCAAAAGAAGATCTAGACATCAAGCAAAATAAAGGAAAGAAGAAAACCATTGAAAAAATGGGGATTGAGGTCCTTAAAGAGAAGTTTAAGTTAGAAAATTATAAAATAATAGTCTTGAAGAAAGAGGCAAGGAAACGTAATGTTTAAAAAGTACAGTTTGAGAAAATGAAAGAGATTTGGGAAGAGCAGGTTGATATTGTGTCAAAGACCTTAGATGACACACAATAATTAATCAAATGGACTCAGCCATTGAGAGGAGAGGTGAAGCATATTAGAAAAATTAACCTGCACTTACATTCTAAGAACAGAAAACTAAAGGACCAAGTCAAAGACCTAAAAGAACAGTTATAATTGATCCATGAGGAGCTGGAGTAGAAGGGATTAAAGATGACTGTGGTTGAGGAGCCCATAGATGAACTCATCGTTAATGAAGAGGAAACACCTCAAGGCTCTTAAGTTGACTTTGATTATGTTTTAAGAGGTTAATGCCATGTTGAAGACCAAGTTTCTATAGTTGGAGGTTACCTTTTTGAGACAGGTTCAAAATCTGGAAATTCACAGTTTTTCACAGTTTCGTAGCTTTTCCTAGGCTTAAAGGCAAGAAAACGCGACAAAATTTTCTGTAGCTCTCTTTTTTCTTATAGAACCACTTTTTTCAGCTTTCAAGGAGGGAAAATGGTAGTGATGAGGTTTCAAGTCATGATGGAAACCATGGAATAACAAAGAAGCATAAATTTTGAGTGCAAAAGCCATTTTTTGGACGCCACGAAACTGCCTTGTTTTTCATAGTGAGCTGTTTTTGAAGGTTTCTGAGAATTTTAAAAGTAGTTTTCGATAGGTGGACACATCCAATAGGTCAAGGGACCTTTCCACAAAAAAATTATGACTTGAAGAAAATGCAATCGAGACAACTCATCAACTGAAGCTTTCGTTGAAGATAGGGTCATGTTTTCCTAAAAAATAGGGTTTAGTTCCATATGTTTAGGAGGGAATTTAATATGTCAAGTAGTGATGAATCAGGTCATAGTCTATTCAAACATGTGATTTTTAGTTTTAACTGATATGTAACTGTTTTAAAGATAAGATAGACTGATGTAATAAATAAGAGTTTGAGTCCTATTACGAAAGGGTCATCTTTAGAGTGTAGCTGTCATTTTCTGATTAAAAGGCATGTTTTTCTATTATATGAGGTGTCATAGGAAGAGTTTGATGAATATATCCAAGAGGAAAATCATTCCTACTGTAAAAATGTCTATTTAAAGGCAAATTATCGAAGTTGTAAAGGTTTGGATTTGTTTTGCACCATATTTCTACTTTATGTAATTTGACTGATATCAGTAATACAAAGGACTTCTTCTTGAAATACCTAAGATTCTCATGGAGTTTTTAATGTCTTTCTGATCTATATCTTTCTGTGTACTACTTGCAGTAGATTTCATGTATATTACTCATAATTCATATGTGTATGTTATGACTACCTTTATTGATTAAATGATTGTGTTTCCCTATGTTCTATGTGTCATTTGCCTTTGTTAAAGACTCTTATCTGCCTTATCTTCCATGTCAAGAAACCTTTCCACTGAATCTACTGATTTTTGTACTCCATAAGCCCAATGGTTGTAAGATTTCATTCTTTTCAACATACATACACAAAAATAAAGTAATTTTCAAATAAAGTTAGCAATCTAATCCTATCATTATCCAGTATCATAAACCCTTTTGAGAGATGCCTCTCAGATTGAAGAGGCTAAGCTTTAGTCAAAATTTTGTTTGAAACAGTTTCATAGACTTGTCTGATTAGCAGCCAATCAAGTGTAATTTTGTGATAACATTTTTAGCAACTTTTCAAGTGTGGAAAGTTGGTGTTTGTTACACTTTGATGGATCAATAGGAAGAGAGGAGGCTAGAGTAGGTATTAGTTGCACGATCTAAAGATGAAGTAGTTTTTTGCCAAAATCGAAGTTTTGATTGCACAAATAACATCGCTTAAGTATGAAATCGCTTTTGGGCTTAGAGATTTTGAAATGGTCAAAAGATGTGGTGCCCAAAATATTTCTGTTTGTGGAGATTCTAAATTGGTTATTAAGAAAATTGAGGGTGTATATCAAACTAAGGATGTGAGAATGAGGGCATAGAGAAATTTGATCATGGAAATGTTATCACAAAATTGCACTTGATTGGTTGCTAATCAGACAACTGTATGTAACTATTTCAAACCAAATTTTGACTTAAGCTTAGCCTCTTCAGTCTGAGAGGGCTCTCTTAAAGGGGTTTATGGTATTGGATAATGATAGGATTAGATGGCTAACTCTATTTGAAAAGAGACTTGATTTTTGTGTATGTAGGATGAAAATAATGCAAGCTTGTAACCATTGGGCTTATGGAGTCAACAAATCAGTAGATTCAGTGGCAAGGTTTCTTGACATGGAAGCTGAGGCAGATAAGAGTCTCTAAAAAAGGAAAATTACACATAGAACATAGGGAAACATAGTCATTTCATCAATAAAGGAATTCATAGCATACACATATGAATTATGAGTAATATAGATTAAATCTACTACAAGTAGTACAAATAAATATATAGATAAGAAAGACATTAAAAAATCCATGAGAATCTCAGGTCTATCAAGAAAAAGTCCTCTGTATTACTGATATCAGCCAAATAACATAAAGCAACAATATGGTGCAAAAAATATCCAACCTTTTACAACTTTGATAATTTTTCTTTAAATATACATTTTTACAGCAGGGATGATCTTCCTCTTGGCTAGATTCATTCAACTCTTCCTATGACACCTCATATAACAGAAAAACATGTATTTTAATAAAAAAATGACAACTACACTCTAAGGATGACCTTTTCCTAATAGGACTCAAACTCTTATTTATTACATCAGTCTATATTATCTTTAAAATAGTTACATATTAGTTAAAACTAAAAATAACATGTTCGAATAGGCTATGACCTGATTCATCACTACTTGACATATTAAATTCCCTCCTAAACTTATGGAACCAAACCCTATTTTTCAGGAAAGCAAGACCCTGTCTTCAACGAAAGCTTCAACTGATAAGATGTCTCCATTGCATTGTCTTCAAGTCATAAATGTCTGGTGTAAAGGTCCATTGACTTGTTGGATGTGTCCATCTATCCAAAAATTCTTTTAAATTGCTCAGAAACCTTCAAAAATAGCACAAGGCAGTTCTGTAGCGTCCAAAAAATGGCTTTTTCACTCAAAATTTATGCTTCTTTGTTGTTCCATGGTGTCCATAATGACATGAAACCTCATCACTACCATTTTACCTCCTTGAAAGCTACAAAAAGTGGTTTGAGAAGAAAAAAGACAACTACAGAAATTTTCGTAGCGTTTTCGTGGCTTTAAGCCTAGGAAATGCTATGAAACTGTGAAAAACTATGAAATTTTCAGATTTTGACCCTGTCTCAAACAAGTAACCTCTAGCTATGGAAACTTGGTATTAAAAATTCCATTAACCTCTTAAAACATAACCAAAGTCAACTTAAGAGCCTTGAGGTGTTTCCTCTTCATTAATTATAAGTTGAGTTATGGGCTCCTCAACCACAATCATCTTTAAGCCCTTCTTCTCCAACTCCTTATGGATCAATTCTAACTATTCTTGGAGGTCTTTGAATTGGTAGTTTATTTTTTTGTTCTTATACTGTAAGTGCAGGTTCAATTTTATAATATGCTTCATCTCTCCTCTCAATGGATGAGTCTATTTGATTAACTGTTGTGTGTCATCTAAGGTCTTTAACACACTATCAACCTCCTCTTCCCAAATCTCTTTCATTTTCTCAAACTATACTTTTTTAACATTATGTTTCCTTGCCTCTTTCTTCAAGACTGCTATTTCATGATTTTCTAACTTCAACTGCTGTATAAGGACCTCAATCTCTGATTTTTCAATGATTTTCTCCTTTCCTTTACTTTTCTTGATGTCTAGATCTTCTTTTGCAGGTGATGACAGGTCAATGATGCTTGGTGGTGGCTTGATAGTGTCAGTGACCTTTTGAGATTCTTTATTTAACTAATGTCAGTAATACAAAGGACTTCTTTTTGAAAGACTTGACATTATCATGGAGTTTTTAATATCTTTATGATTTATATCTTTATGTGTACTACTTGTAGTAGATTTAATCTATATTACTCAGAATTCATATGTGTATGCTATGAATTCGTTTATTGATTAAATGAATGTGTTTCCCTATGTTCTATGTGCGATTTTCCTTTCTCAAAGAGTCTTATCTTCCTGAGCTTCGATGTCAAGAAACCTTGCCACTGAATCTACTGATTTGTTGACTCCATAAGCGCAATGGTTGCAAGCCTGCATTATTTTCAACCTACATACACAAAAATAAAGCTACTTTTCAAGTAGATTTAGCAATATAATCCTATCATTATCCAATATCATAAGCCCCTTTGAGAGATCTCTCTCATACTGAAGAGGCTAAGTTTCAGTTAAAACATTCTCCCTTTTCCTCACTGATTTTCTGATTTTCTGCGTGCTGATTTTCTGATTGCGGATTTTATTTTTTCTTTTCATCTTCTGCTTCATCGGTCAATTCATTGAAAAGTATAGTAGATCCTAATTCAGCATCAAAAACATATATTGAAAAAATATGAGATTTGTCCTTACTACTTACCATATAAGCCATCCTTGTTTCTCTCTATAGTCTTCTTTGCTCACCAGAAATAGGAATGGTGGCATAGGTTAGGTTCATCTGCATGGTGCCTTTAATATCTGCTGCCCATGACCTTGATAAAAACATGAAAAAATTATGTGGGATGTCTGCTACCACAATGTCCATTACCATTGTCTTGGCAAGGACTTGTGTCAGTCCAACGTAATTGATATCATTCAAATTACATAAAGCAGCAATATGGTGCAAAAAATATCCAACCCTTTACAACTTTGTTAATTTTCCTTTAAATAGACATTTTACAACAAGGATGATCTGCCTCTTAGCTAGATTCATCAAACTCTTCCTATGACACCTCATATAACAAAAAAACATGTCTTTTAATCAGAAAATGACAGCTACATTCTAAAGATGACCTTTTCCTAATAGGACTCAAACTCTTATTTATTACATCAGTCTATCTTATCTTTAAAATAGTTACATATTAGTTAAAACTAAAAATCACATGTTTGAATAGGCTATGACCTGATTCATTACTACTTGGCATATTAAATTCCCTCCTAAACATATGGAACCAAACCCTATTTTTCAGGAAAACATGACCCTATCTTCAATGAAAGCTTCATCTGATGAGCTATCTCCATTGCATTGTCTTCAAGTCATAAATGCTTGGTGGAAAGGTCCCTTGACCTATTTGATGTGTCCACCTTTCCAAAACGACTTTTAAACTTCTCAAAAACCATCAAAAATAGCTCGCTACGAAAACAAGGCAGTTTCGTAGCAAGCTTTTGTAGCGTCCAAAAAATGGCTTTTGCACTCAAAATTTCTACTTCTTAATATTCCATGGTGTCCATCATGACATGAAACCTCATCACTACCATTTTCCCTCCTTTAAATCTACAAAAATTAGTTTTAGAAGAAAAACGACAACTACAGAAATTTTTGTAGTGTTCTTCTGGCTTTAAGCCTAGGAAATGCTACGAAACTGTGAAAAACTGTGAAATTTCCAGATTTTGACCCTGTCTAAAAAAAGTAACCTCCAAATGTAGAAACTTGGTCTTCAACATGCCATTAACCTCTTAAAACATAATCAAATTCAAGAGCCTTCACGTGTTTCCTCTTCATTAATGATGAGTTGAGCTATGGGCTCCTCAACCATAGTCATCTTTAAGCCCTTCTTCTCCAGTTCCTCATGGATCAATTATAATTGTTCTTGGAGGTCTTTGACTTGGTCCTTTAGTTTTTTGTTCTTAGACTGTAAGTGCAGGTTCATTTTTCTAATATTCTTCACCTCTCCTCTCAATGGCTGAGTCCATTTTATTAATTGTTGTGTGTCATCTAAGGTCTTTGACAAACTATCAACCTGCTCTTCCCAAATCTCTTTCATTTTCTCAAACTGTACTTTTTGAACATTATGTTTCCTTGCCTCTTTATTCAAGACTGCTATTTCATGATTTTCTAACTTCAACTGCTCTTTAAAGACCCCAACCTCTATTTTTTCAATGATTTTCTCCTTTCCTTTCTTTTGCTTGATGTCTAGATCTTCTTTTGAAGGTGACGAGAGGTGAATGATGCTTGGTGGTCGCTGGATAGTGTCAGTGACCTTTTGGGCTTCTTTATTGCTTTCCAAAACTTTTTGGCATGTATTTTCATTGGTTTCCTAGCTTGAAAAATAAATCCTGCATCCTCACCTTCAAACTCCAACTTCTTGGTTCTTTTGGCTTTCTTGAGCTTCTTTCCTCCCTCATCTATATCTTCTTCTTGGACTATGGGATTTTCCTAAATATCAATAAAATGTAGAATGTCTTCTAAATTACCCTTAGCCACTATTTGGCTTCTTGTAACCCTTTTTCTGCCATGTTTTCTCACAGTTGGGTCTTGTTTTGCATGTTTTCTCATAGTTGGCTTTTGTTTTGTAGGCGAAACAATAGGTGTATCAACTTTCTGCAATGGCTCTGTTTCCATGATTACTGGTTCAATTTTCTCTGCTACTAAAGGCTCACTTTTTCTGCCACTGAAGGTGATGGTATACCTCTAGGTTTAGGAGTTATTTTAGGAGTGATAGCATCTACTTCAAAACCACTAAAAAATAGAAAAGATGACCATTATTTGTCTAATATTTTTAATTCCTGTAAAACTAGCAGCTCGATTAAACCATGATGAAAGAGTGAGGTTTCATTTCCTTCAGATTTAGCTTGAACTTTATTTGCCATTTTTTCTAAGCTTCTATATAAGTAAAAAGGTAGGTCAAGAGATTTCTTACCAAAAAAATGTAGCAGAAGCCTAAAGTGCTAAGAATAAACCATATGATACCTCCCTTCACAGGTGAAGTACTTCTGAATGATGAGAATCATATTTGATAAATTTTCTTTCATGTAGCTCCTTGGAATGGAATTTGTAAGGTCAATATCACTATGTTCTAGCTTGATAAATTCCTTACAATCCTACATGTTGAATTTGAAACATTTGAACCATTCTTCCCCCCTCTAGGAATTCCTTTTGCTGCTGCAATGGTCTCTAGAGTTACGATAAGGTTCAACATACCCACAATTTAATCTCTCCCAGTGAAATTGATGGCAAACTCCTTAGAAACCTGCACATGGCATCCTTGTAGTCTTCGGAAAAATTGCAAACACCCTGTTCTTCTGAAAACTTCTAAAGATGTTGGGTCTTCATTTATCAAGTCCATGTCTGATGGCTCATATCTGAGATAGTGGCCACCTTTTTTGGTCTTCCTCTTTTCATCCATGGTACTTTTGTGTCTTCTCTGCCACACTTAATCAGTTGTACCTGCAAACTTTTGCAAATGCCAGCCATAGCTTGGGCTTAGTGAAATAGCTCTCTAGAGCTCAGTAACATTCAAATGGAGAGGGGAGAATGACAAATGACTCAATTGGGAAATATTTTAAATTTTTGATGACAACCCATGGCATAATCATGACTCATACATGATTAAAATAGTAATAATGACTTCAACCATGACTATTGTACCTTGATATAACCCTAGCTGACTCGAATGGAATCTACCCTAACCCTTTTGAATCATTTACTGACACCTAGTACCTAATTTTAAAAGACAAAAAGGAATACCTGCTTTCATAGTGTACTTAGTGTATTTCTTAGTAGTTTCGCTACAAAAGTATTAGTAGTTTCGTAGCGAAAACTGTGTTTTTTCTGTGTAATTCGCTAAGAAAGTAGGAAGTCTTGGCTAAATGACCTTTTCAGATTTGTAATCTTGGGAAATGGAATATGTCAAGAAATAATTATTGATGTGACATGAAAATACTTGAATGGGGGTGGGTTTGGGCCCCAGGATAGGCTAATAAGAAAAAAATTACCTGCTTTACCAACTCAATGACAAATAAACTCTATGACCATACCTTTGACACAATTTAAGACTAGGCCAAATGATAAGCCCACTTTTTCTGAGTGATAACAATGAGACCAAACATTTGCTATGAGGTTAACCAGCTGAGTCAAACTATGGTTAAGCCTACCAAGATCTTTGGAAAGGCGGGTAAGCATGTCCTGAGATACCCGAGGGGCACATCAGAGTATGGTTTATGCTATAGAAAGACAGATGGAGTGAAGTTGCATGGATTCATGGATGAAAATTGGGTGGGCAGCCCATCGGATAGAAAGAGCACATCAGGAGGGATCTTTAGTGTGAGATCTACAAATTTTTCTTGGTATAATAGGAAGCAAAGGTTTGTGGCATTCAGTTCAGCAGAAGCAGAATACATGGCAGTGAGTCAAGCTGCATGTGAGGCTATCTAGATGAGAAAGATCTTATTTGGTTTGTTTGGTTCTCATTTAGATCCGACAGTGATTCTTTGTGATAGTCAGAGTTGCATTAAAATATTGATTAATCTTGTGTTTCATGATAGAACTAAGCATATAGATATCAGGTATCATCATCTTAGAGATTGTGTGTAGAAGAGAATCATGTTTGTTCAGTACATTCCCATGGAATATCAGGATGTAGATATTCTGACAAAGGCACTCACCAAGAGAAAATTCCAATACCATAGAGACATGATCAGGATGAAGGATAATCCCTTTCTTGTTGAGAGGGAGTGTTGCGATTCAACAAGAAGATCCTAGTGAAAATTAAGCACCTACACTAGGATGGAGCCACAGTCTATTTTTAGGTGGATGTCTATTTATAGATGCATGTCTATTTATAGATGTATGTGCAAGTTCTATTTATAGATTGCATGTCTATTTATAGATGCATGTCGATTATTACTATCCATTAATATTAGTTGGACAATAAAAAATAATCTATTCTCAATTAGCACTTGGAAATAGTTAACTAAAGTTGAAAATAAGTTAGCTAAAGTAATTTCGAGTTAAGAGGTTGGTTGGTGGGACATGTAGGTTGAATTAGTTGTAATCGAGTGATTCAAAGTTGTAACATAGTTGGAAGTGCAGTTATGAAAGTTGTAAAGTACTTTAACTCAGTTAAGTGAGTTAAAATCAATTGTGATATTTGTAACTGAAGATACACGTGAGATATCAAGTGAATTAATTATTAATTAATTCACAAGTAGTGATCTCACATGCAACTGAAGATTTACTACTATTAACTGCATGCATGTCAGATCTAGTGGAGATGCAGTTGAGTTCTAGGTGAAAGGGAAGTTGACTATCAGTTGTGACATTATCGATTGCACACATGCAACCACACATACATTGGATGTGCCCATGAGGATTGCACAGCCAAGGTAGGCAAGATTGCACTCATTCAAGGATTACTATTAGTAGGGATTGCATAGTGGAGGCAGGTTGTCTTGTGATAGTAAATTGGCTAAGGAACTTGCCAATTTGTTTATGAAAGTGTGATACAGTTAGCTCATGTACTGAGAGCTCTTGGATTAGAGATTTTTATGTAATTGTTTCATGATCCATGATATAATACATAATAGAAGATAGTGGGGTTTTTAGTTATATGATCTCCCTGGTAAAATTATATGTGTTATGTGTGATTGATATTTCTTCATGATATTGTGATTGGCGATTTTGTTTCAAATTCTGCAAATATTTATAGAAGTGATTTTGTATTTAATAGTAGCATATTATTTTTAGATCAGGAGAATCTAGGATATACAAGTATTTTGCATTAAATTTCTACGCAAGGTTCCTAGAATTTCAACTTTGAGGTTTGAAATTTGGGAAACGTAAGTTTTTTTAGGTTTGAAAAAATTCATTGAACTTCATAGATCAAGTCCATAGCTCAAGCTCATATCCTTGTCTCACAACTCAAGCTTACAATCTATCATTGTTTCCTTGCATTTTCCAAGTCCATGATAACATGTTTGATGTTTATTGATGTTGATTTGTTCCTATTTTATGTTATGTTTCCTTTTAAGTTAATATAAAATATATATATATATATATATATATATATATATATATATAAATGAATTTAGCAATAAATCACATCAAAAAAATCAAATTCTAACTAAACCTTATCATTTTTAAATCCAAAATCAAGCCCAAACCACGTAACCTAGCACCTCGTAAAGAGGAGATGTTTTTTCATTCCTCTTTCTCTTATTCCACGAGTTAGGAATTTGAACTTTGTTTAATTCTTTTAGGGTTATATTGTTGTTTTCTATAAGTTTGTCTTCTCCAAAAATGTGCCTTCTGACTTTTTTTGATCCACATGACTAGGAATTGTTTTAGGAAGTAACAAATCTGCATGGACAAAAGATAACTTGCAACAATAATAAATTTATATATACAGATTAGAATTAATATCAATACATCTCATGTTTCATTTTCATACATGTCCTTACAATCTCCATTAAGGAAATTAGGATGGGTAATAATAGGTTGTTTTTTGGTACTCAGTGAGAAGCTTCTTGGAATTTAGATGTGTGCTTGGCAGTTTTATAAATGTTTGAAATTTTTTTATGCTTTTGTTTGCAACAACATATTTATTCCTTGGAATTTGTATAAATGTTGAAAATGTTTCATGCTTTTGTTTGCACTAGAATATTGTATGTATTTATAATTTTTGAAATCTGGTGTGTGATAAATGCAAAAATTTATACCAAAGGTTACCTTAGTAGTCCCCATGGAAACATTTGTTCCAAACTATGATTATATTGTGGCAGTGGAATTTCATACCGATGGCCTTAAATCCAAATTAAGGTAGTAAATGCTAAATTATTTTCTCGAAGAAGCAACTTGTCAAGTTGTTTTTACTCAAGGCTAGATTAGAAGGACTAAGTTGTTGACCATTTTATTTGGCACACAGATTGGACTAGGTGGAATCTTGATGATCAAAGGTACAAAATATGAGAATTTTAACGAGATCAGATTCGAGTATGACCTTCATGGAACTTTACTTGATGATAATATAATTGGTGTCATATATGACCAATATCAATTTCTACATGGACATGGATGTTGATGGTCCAAAAAGTTCCTTTGTTTAGGTCAAGATGGCAAAGAAAATAGTGAGGAAAGGACAAACTCCAAGAATTTTTTTTTGATAGAAGAGAGACACATAGCCGAAATAGATAAGGATGCCCAAATTAATTTGAGCCTCTATCAACCATATGAGCGTCATGTGATCAATCCATCAAGGAAGACAAATATTGAAAATCTAGTGGGATATATAATTATCTAGGGGGCTCTACTGCAAGCTTACCTGATCACAATGATCCTCCTCAGCTCAAAAGGGCCATCACTAACAATCGGGTTTGGATTTTGATGACCTTAAATTTCAAATATTTTTTGTTGTTGAAACTCACACTAAATAATAAAATTTATATGTCACACATGTTAATGAAGTGAAATATTGATCAAAAGTTTACTATACCCATTTTATGCCATCTTAGAATTTATTAGCTTGTTGATTAGTGTGATGATTAGAACTCATGATACATTGGTTGGTGTCTTTTCCATATGCTACTTACTCTTCTCTCTCTATAATGTGGGGGGTTATCATGGCCATCCTTGATCTCACTAATCTGGTCAGGATGGGTCCAACTCCTCAACAACTACATTTCTCCTTTGTTGCAACTATCTTGTTTTCCTAACATGGTCTCTATATTTGAGCGATATGAAGGTGACATAGCTTGGTTGCACGAAGTGTCCAATTTTAGGCATGGAGGTAAATTGTTTTTGGTTGTTTGAAATTAATTTCTGATTTCACATAGATTTAAGATAAATTCCATTATGTAATTTTTGTTTCCAAACATGCACTTATGTCTTCAATGTAGTTTTCCAAAGAGTAACTTGGACTATCATCAACTAAGTTCATAGTAGTTTTGTTTCTATCTCCAAATTCTCTATCTCTACAAAGATTTTTTGGCATTGGATGCTAGAAGAGATGCTTTTGTTTCAAGGTAGAATAGAAAAGGGCTTCCTTCTCCTCCAACTTTTTGTATTCATTGCTATTTGTATGGATTCGTTTACTTTAAGATACTTTGGGTTATAACGTTCTTGTTTATTAGACCATATGTCACAAGGTTCGTAGAATTTCAACTTTGAGTTTTTACATCTGGGTACTTAAAAAAAAAGGTTTGACATACTTCATTGAAATTCATAGATCAATTCCATAGCTCAAGCTCATAACCTTCTCTCACAACTCAAGCTTGTAATATATCCTTGATTCGTTTTAGTTTCCAAGTCCATGATAGTATTTTTTATGTTTATTGATGTTGGTCTCTTCCTGATTTATGTTATATTTCATTTTAAATCTAATATAGAAAAAATATATAAATGAATTTCACAATAAACCTCATCAAAAAATTCAAATTATAACTGAACCTAATCATTATTGAAGCCAAAATCAAGCCCAAACCATGTGAATTAATACATCGTAGAGAGGAGATTATTTTGCATTCCTCATGCTCTTATTCCATGACATTATAATTTGATCCCTCTTGAATTATTTTAGGGTTATATTCTTGTTTTCTATAAGTCTATCTTATCTAGAAATGTGTCTTCTAAATTTTGTTGATCCACGTAACTAGGAATTGTTTTAGGAAGTATACAATCCTTATGAGCAGACTATAACTTATGTTAATAATAAATATGTATATATAGAATAGAATTAATATAAAAAAATCTCATGTTTGGTTTTCATTTGTATCCTTGCAGTTTCCATAATGGAAATTAGGATGGGCAATATTAGGTTGTTTCTTAGTACTCAGTGACAGGATTCTTGGCATTTAGATGTGTGCTTGGAACTTGTATAAATGTTGGAAAATATTGTATGCTTTTGTTGGCAATGGAATATTGATTGTATTGGTTTTTTAAATATGTTGTGTAATTATATTATGGATTAGGAATTTCATATTGATGGCCTTAAATCCAACTCAAGGTAGGAAACTCTGAAATATTTCCTCGAAGAAGAAACTTGTCAAGTTGTTTTTACTAAAGGGTAGATTACAAGGGCTAAGATTTTTTCCATTTTATTTGACACATAGGTTGAACTAGGTGGTATATTTATGATAAAAGGTACAAAATATGAGAAATTTTAAGTAGATAAAATCCAAGGATGACCTCCATGGAAATTTACTTGATGTGATATAATTGGTGTCATAAATGACCATTATGTTACTTTATACATGGACATGAATGTTGATGGTACAAAAAATTCCTTTTTTAGGTCAATAAGGCCAAGAAAACGGTGAAGAATGGAAAAACTCCAATAATTGGTTTTTGGAAAGCAGACAGACACATAACTCAAATAGAGAAGGATGCCCAAATTAATATGAGCCTCTATCAACCATTTGAGTGTCATGTGATAAATACATCAAAGAAGATAAATATTGGCAATCTACTGGGATATATAGTGGTCTAGGTGGCATTGTTGCAAGCTTGTTCGATCACAATGATCCTCCTCGGCTCTGAGAGCCTTCACTAACAATCAGGTTCAGATTCTGATGACCTAAAATTTTGAATTTTTTTTTGTTGCTGAAACTCACACTAAATAATAAAATAGATATGTCAAACATCTCGGTAAAGTGAAATCCTCTTCAAAATTTTACTATACCCATTTTATGCCATCTTAGAATTTACTCGCTTGTTGCTTTGTATGATGATTAGAAATCATGTTTTTTTGATTGCTGGATTTTCCATATGCTACTAACTCTTCTCTCTCTATTATGTTGGGGGTTATCATGGCCCTCTTTGACCTCACTAATCTGGTCGATCAGTGATTGGTTCAAATCCTCAACAACTCAATTTAACTTTTTCTACAACTATCATATTTCCCTAACATTGTCTCTATATTTGAGAGATATGAAGGTGATATAGCTTGGCCACACAAAGTGTCCAATTTTAGGCATGGAGGTAAATTTTTTTGTGTTTCTTGAAATTACTTTCTAATTTCACATAGATTTAAGCTAAATTCCATTAAGTAATGTTTTTCTCAAAACTTGCACTTAAGTCTTCTATGTATCTTTCCTAGGAGTAACTTGGACTATCATCAATTAAGTTCATAGTATTTTGTTTCTGTCTCCAAATTCTCTATATCTACAAAGATTCTTTATCATTAGATGCTAGAAGAGATTATTTAATTTCTAAATAGAATAGAAAATGTATTCCTTCTCCTCCAAATTTTTGTATTCATTGTTATTTTTTTGACTTCTTTTAGTTTAAGCTACTTTGGGTGATTCCCTTCTTGTTTATTAGACCATATGTCACAAGGCTAGTAGAATTTCAACTTGGAGGTTTGAACTTTTGGGAACGTACACAAAAAATAAGTTTTAGAAATTTCATTGAAATTCATAAACCAAGTCCATAGGTCAAGCTCATAGCCTTATCTCAAAACTAAATCTTACAATATATCCTTGATTCCTTGCAATTTCCAAGTCCATGATAACATTTTTTATATTTATTGATGTTTATTTCTTCCTATTTTATGTTATATTTCATTTTAAAGTTAATACACACAAAATATACAATCGAGTTTAACAATAAACCTCATCAAAAAATTCAAATTCTAACTGAACCTAATCATTGCTGAAGCCAAGATCAAGCCCAAACCATGTGACTAAGGATTTCGTAGAGAGGATATGTTTTTGCATTTATCTTTCTCTTATTCCACAACTTTATAATTTAAGCCATGTTAACTTCTTTTAGGCTTATATTCTTTTTTTCTATAATTTTGTCTTCTCCATAAATGTGTCTTCTAATTTTTTTTGATCCACATGACTAGGAATTGTTTCAAGAAGTATCAAATCTACATGGAAAAACTATAACTTATGGTAATAATAAATTTGTATATATAGACTAGACTTAATATCAATACATCTCATGTTTGGTTTTAATATGTGTCCTTGTAGTATCCATAAAAGAAATTAGGATGTGTAATATTAGGTTGTTTCTTGGTACTTTGTGACAAGCTCCTTAACATTTAGATATATGCTTGGCACTTGTATAAATGTTAGAAAAATTTTATGTTTTTTTGTTTTGCATTGGCATATTTCTTCCTTGGAATTTCTATAAACATTGAAAATTTCATGTTTTTTTTTTCACTGGCATATTGTTTGTATTTCTATTCTTTTAAATTTTTTGTGTGACAAATTCAATAATTCATACCAAATGTTACTTTAGTAATTTGCATGGCAGCATTTCTTGCAAACTACAATTATATTTTGGATTGTGAATGTCATACTGATGGCCTTAAATCCAAATTAATGTAGGAAAATCTGAAATATTTCTTAGGAAGCAACTTGTTAGTTTTAATTTCAAGAGTAGATTGAGGCGCTAGGCTTTTGAAGGACGGAAATTTGGTCATCAACCGATCGATCTAGGAGATGGCCGCAAGAGGGTTTCTGCAAAGTTTTTGTTGGTTGTTTCAGCTGCCGCCTACCAAGATCAAGGTAGTACCAGAGCAAGAGTTTTTTCTTCAGCGAGATGACAATGTATCCGCTTCGCCGCAACAGATCCAAACGGACAGGTGCAGTTTTTGTCGCCTTATGGATCCGGTCGGATCCGAGCCTCTGGGGGAGATATATCTCGATTTAAAGACACGCCTCCAGACTGAAGAAATTGCAGCGAATCCCTCATCAAGTCAGCCTATTAATTTTTATGCCCGCATGCTTTTAATTTTCTCAAGGAAGATCCCACTTACTGTGGCCCCCATGTTGTGACCTTCTAATGACCGGCAGAGACTCTATTGGCCACTTGCCTAAACATGCTGGGATGAACAAGGCTATGGAGCATGCTAGTTGGCTCTCGCCTCAGAGCTTGAGACAGAGTGCTTTGTCCTGGATCTCTCCGCCTATGGAAAGTCTCCCGACGGATTGCTGTGGGGTTTTTGGCCTCGTCACGAGGCCCGTCAGATCAAATAAAACCTAACAAAAATACTGACAATACCAGGAATGCTGACTTTCATAAGAACCCACGTGATCAACAAAGGGGAGGCGTAGATTACCGGGCCTCTTTTCTCGCAGACCTTGAGGTAGAAGAAAGTCACGGCAAATTTTAGAGTACCAGTGTAACCGTGCAACAGTACATCAATTTTTTCGATGCCATTAAACTCTATGGGAAACTGTACTAGTATGGGTACATGCAAGCACCATTGAAGTGCCGTCGTTGTAAACTGGGCATTGATGGGATACCCTGTTCAGATCCAGCATCTGGTCAGTGGTAGATGGTCCCTTCAGGATAGCAGAACCTTGAAGAACTACGATATAAGTCCAGAAACAACCATTGCCTTAAACCTTAGGCTGAGAGGAGGTGTTGTGCCTCAGGGACATCCAAGCACCACAGGAGGAGACAAGGGGAAAAAGACAACAACTCAGCAACAACCCAAGGGAGGTTTCTCTTACAAAAATATCTTACAGGGTAACAGAGATCTAGGGTCCCCTCCAGACCAAGGTGGACATACACCTAGGCCATACATAGTAGATCAGCTTGGACAAACCCCAGCCCTCAACATTGATTCTATAGGACTAGAAGAATATGTTAAGTCATATGAAACTCAGGCCCTAATCTGTCGATTTAACAGTTTTTGGCCAAAGCCAATGGATCTATTTCACTGGATCTACACTAACTGGACCATGGAATGTGATATACATCTATGCTCCAAGGGGTTTTTCATTGTTAAGTTCGCATCCACGGAAGCCAGAGATACAATCATCAGTGCAGGGCCTTGGTTTTGGGGAACAATGGGTCTTTTTATGACCCCATGGTTTCCAGATTTTGACCCAAACAAAATGATTGTCTCTAGAATGCCGGTCTGGATCCGCCTATATAACCTTCCTCTTCACTTTTGGAGTGAACGAGTTTTGGAAGGAATTGGGAACAGCATAGGGAAATATATCAAAACAGATCTGGAGAGGATTGAGGAGAGGATCTACACCTTTGCACGCATTTGTGTGGAAGTCGATCTAAGTAAAGGACTGCCGGAAAGTATAAGGCTGGTATATAAGCAGCAAAACTGGCTGCAAGGACTAGACTATGAAAATACTGCTTTCAGATGCAGAATCTGTAGGCTGACAGGACACTTGCAAAGTACATGTCCAGAAGCCAAGAAAGCAAACAGCAAAAAGAAGCAGAAAGGGAAGCAGAGAAAAGGGTGGCAATACCCCCCTCCTGACTCAGAGGACGACGAATCAGAAGCAGAGGAGGAAGTCACTCCCACAGAGAATACTGAGCCTACCCAAGGAAAAGAGACCCAAAAGGAAATCATATCAGCTAACAAGGTTTCACAACCCCATTCAAATCAGGCAGAGAAGACAAGCGAGGATCTGAGTATGGGAGGGATCAAACGGCATCACCCCTCAGATACTTCAGACTCAGACAAGGATACAGGTCCATAGAAAGCAGAAACACAGTTAGTCCTAGCTACGATTGAGCCCACCCAAGGAGAGTGGCGCAAGGTCGAAAAGAAGAAGGGGAGAAAAACATGAGGTGTGAGTTTCTACTCACTCCCTGGAACCAGTTTTTCTGTCCCTTCCTCCCTTCTTTTTTATTTTTCTCATTCTTTCTGAATGCACGGTAGCCTTGCTACGTCGCATTGTGTGCAAAAGTACACGAGCCCAATGGGCAACTTCTGAAAATGCTTCAATGCATATGCTATGTGTAACTTTTCATTTTTATAAATAAAAGGTTACCGATTTTTTCTGTGGAAAAAAAGGGCTAGCTAGATGATTTTATTTGGCACACAGGTTGGACTAGGTGGGAGCTTGATGATCAAAGGTACAAAATATGAGATTTTCAACCTAATCATATATGGGGATGACCTTCATGGAACTTTAATTGTTGAGAATATAATTGGTGTCATATATTAACATTATATTACTTTCTACCCAGACATGGATGATGACGGTACAAACAATTCCTTTGTTCAGGTCAAGATTTCCAAGCAAACAATGAAGAATGGACAAACTCTAAGAATTTTTTTTGGAAAGAAGAGAGAAAATAATCCAAATAGAGAATGATTCCCAAATTAATATGAGCCTATATGAGCCATCTGAGTGTCATGTGATCAATCCATCAAAGAAGTTAAACATTGGAAATCTAGCGGGATATAAAGTTATCCGAGGGGCACTATTTCAAGATTTCTCAATCACAATGATCCTCCTCGGCTCTGAGGAACCTTCACTAAAATTGGGTTTGGATTTTTTGGATTTAGGGGTCTTGACCCAGGTTCGTTTTTAAGGTTTTCCAACAAACCCTTATACTACTGGACCTTTTTGCAATGGCATCCTCACGTAGGTCAAGGTCTCACTCAAAGTAGTATGGGAGGGTGTTGGAACCAGGTTTCTGCACCCTGAGAGAGAGAGAGAGAGTTAATTAAAGGAGGTCCATGTGGATCTAATAGACTTGTGCAGGAGGAACCAGACACAGAACCATTTTAACAGTATATCGACGAAGCAAATATCATAATTAACAGGTAACTTAAGTAGAGTGTTTTAACCAGAGTTATGCATTCATTATATCGCATCCACGTGCGCGTCAGTTATCATTAATATTCAATAAGCAACGTGATATTAGCACATAAACATAACCAATATCATAACACAAGAACACTAAAATATCATCACAATGTTCTCATTCATTCACATTCAGATCCAACTTACAGACTTTATTACCAGCCCACGCACACAGCTAGCGGGGTTCACACACAGTAGGACTTCGGGGTCTCCGCGCACATAGCCAACAAGAGCCCTTACGTAGACAATCGACACAACGTATCACAAGTTTGTATCCAGTCTTAGCTTACTTCTTTCTTAACCTCCTCTAGAGTCGATTTATCTATCTATTTATAGAATCTTAGCCTGCGCTACTCTATGGTCCACAAACTATAGTTTGTGGATTCCTAGTCTACCCTTTGACCCATTTACAGCTCATTAGGGGTTTGACCCGCCCCAAACCCCATATTCTTAGACTAGATATTACAAAATATTACAAAACTGAAAAAAATTGTGGTTAAGGAACCCCGTTCCAATAGTCCCCCAACACAATCTTGTGACTCATCCTGAGTCACAGTGCCAAAGGGTTTTTCATCATGTCCCTGAGCTGGTCAATCGAGGCAGTGAGTGGAGGCAGAACACGAAGACTCTACATGGCGACAGTCTATGCGATGTCCACCAGCTTCTGTGAATTTGGTCCTTCTATTACAGCAGTGACACTATCTAAGGTCTGGTTCAACTGTCGCATTGCTCCTTCTAAGTCCTGAGAAAGATTAAGAGCTTCATCAACCCAGGGTGTCAGATGGTCGCTGAGTATCTGCTTCTTGCGTTGGAGCCCCACAATTTCACTTCGAAGTGCATGGCTGGTGTGAAGACGGGCTAATCACTGGGCTAGAACAAGGGTGTTCATTGTGGCTTCCATCTGGTCAAAGTCTTGCTCCTTCTGGTGCAAATCTTGGTTGATTTGTTAGAGGAGAGAGTCATGTTGTACCTGGGACCATAGTTCCATAGTAGTTTCAAATAGAGTGATGCTTTGACTGATATTCATCATAATAGTGGTTGTGGCTTCTATAACCAATGTTGCACGCTGGGCACGCGCTTCCAGAGGGGTCTCAGACTGGAGCTTGGCTTGCAACGATGTGATCTGGAGTTCGAAATTGGCCTTGACAACTTGTGCCTTAGTCTGAGACACCTTTAAGACAACAACCAATCCCTCAACCTTCACTTACGGCTTAATAGAGGCAGGAATTACTTCAGGCATGTCTTCAGAAAGCTTATTGATCAATTTCTCTAATGCAGCTTGTTGTGCTAGGGTGGCCACATGCGCCACCTAGACCTGGGTGGTTTCGGCAGCCTGAGTCATAATAGTCTTCTCTGCTTCACTGAGATTTTGTTGTGCACAAAGTTGTTGGTGCTGGAGTTCACTGGTGATGGAGGTAAATAACGCATGCAGTTGCGCACCCGCCAATAGACCAACATCAAGGTTGATCGATGAGCATGCTTGGATGTGGGTGCATAAGTCGGTGGGTTCCAATCTAAAAGAATCACTTGGGAGTGGGAAGATGTTAGTGTCTATGACGGTGGTTAGGGCTCTAATCAGAGTTCATTGGCTCATTTTAATCTACCTTACTTAATCCTCTTTGCTTGACTCTACCTCGCTTGATCCATGCTCACCTGAAGGATGTTCGCTTTGAGCCGGAGTGCCTGTGTTGTTCTTCCCATGTAGTTCATCGATTGGCAGATGCAGTGGTGACAATGTCGACAATCTGGTCAAGGTCATCCTCCGTCAAAGTAACTTATGTGTTGGTGCTGGTCTTACTAGCCTTATGCTTCTTCCTAGACCCCTGAGGTAACCCGTTGTCCAAGTTAGTCGGCTCTTCCCCATTCTCGATCTTGGAAAAATGATCAGGTCCATCGTTCAACCTCCTTGGTTTCACGATGATTTCAAAATCGTATTCCTGAAATTGTAGCAACCACAAACAGATTCCCTCCCCCCCACCCCCAACACAAGCTTATTAAATAGGTATTTTAACACTGAGTGAACTGTGAAAATCTTGAAGTGCCCTCCAAGTAAATAATTCATGTACTTTTGTAGGGCATATACCATCTCTAGCCCCTCCCGCTCCATGGTATAATAGCTATGCTATGAATTTGAAAGCTTCCTGCTAGTGAAGGCCACCGGGTGATCAATATCGCCTTCTCCCAGTTGCACTAAGATAGCTCCCAAAGTGATCACTGATGCATCTACGTGGACATGGAATATCTTTGCCTAGTCGGGGAATATTAGGATAGGTGTCGTCACCATCTTTTATTTTAGTAACTTGAAGCTTTTATAGCATTCATCATCCCAGAAGAACAACAAATCCTTTTTGAACAGTTTTTCCATCGGAGAGGTGATCAAAGGGTACCCTTGTATGAACTTTTTGTAGTAACCTATGTGGCCGAGGATGGAGTGCAGCAGTTTTTCAATGGTGGGAACTTCCAAGTTAATGATAATCACAATCTTGGTTGGGTCAACCATCAATCCCTGCTGGCATACTACGTGTCCTAATAGAATCCCGAACGAGACATAGAAGTTGCATTTCTTGATGTTTAATGAAATTTGGTGTTTTCTGCAGGAATCCAACATCAGAAACAGATTCGAATACATGGTTCTTTACTAATCCGAATAATGTCTAGTCATCAAAATAGACTTCTAGGAACTTGTGAATGAATTCTTTAAATACGTCCACAATAATGCGTGAAAAGGTGGCAGGGGCATTCTTTAATCCAAAGGGCATGACAGTGTATTGAAATGAACCCCACTCCATTGCGAAAGTTTTCTTGCTGCAACCTTCAGGTGCGATGCGTATCTGATGGTACCTCGAAAACCCATCAGTAAATGAATAGACTTCCTAACTTGCCACATTATCTAGTATTTCTTCAGAGAATGGTGGGGAGAAAGGAACATGTATGCAACCGTCATTTAGCTTGTGTAGGTAGATGCATATCCTTATCTCTCCTTTCATCTTCTTTTCTTGGACCACCATTGGACTTACCCAATATGAATGTTCTACTAGTTCAATGATACCCGCAGCCACCATTTGCTCGATCTCCTCCTTAACCTTTTGTTTGTATTTTGGATTCAGGCGATATGGCCATTTTTTGAGTATTCGCACATCTAGCTTCAACGTAATCTTCATAAATCTCATGTCTCCTACGATCCCCTTAAGTTGAGAGAACTTAGTCGGGAATAGATCCTGATATTTAGTTAGTAGCTCTGCGACCTTTCCCACCATGCCATCATCCCAGTAATCCCCAATCTTGGCCATCTTGGGCTTCTCTTCTGTGCCAATATTGATTTCCTTCATTTTCAGAGGCTTGGTGATATCAACTGCTTGCAGCAACGGACCTAAAATAGCATGTTCTCCTTCTAACTCTAAGATCCTCACATTCTGATGGTCTTCATTGTAGGATTCTATTGATAGATTTCTACAGTTTATGATGTCCTGTATCTACGCATCCAAAGTTGGCGCAGTACATTCCTGCTTAGGATAGGATTCACTGAAGACCAGAGCATCCATATCCTAGAGGGCGTCATCAAGTTGTTCGGTGTCTTCGATTAGTCCAAACTTCATTACAAAGTATTTAGCCATTGTACTCCAATACCTGGTACGTTGATGTAGTTCTGTGTCTAAGTACCATGTGGTAGGAATTATTCCTAATGTATGAATAAATATATGGACCCATTCCTTCCGTGTGTCTTCATTCCATACTCCTAGTGAGAGAGCCATGTGCCTGCATGGATCCCCATGCCCTGAGAAGAGTTCTATTGGTGGTCTAACTAGTATGTGGAATCATAAGGTCATCATCCTTCAACATTCCCCCCAGTCCCGAAAAGCTTCTTTATGAGTTTCCCACCAGCGCGCAGGGGTTGCGTGCATGGCCAAGTCCAAGGCCCAAAATCTCTATTCTTCATGGACGTTTTTTTCTATTACTTCAAGGAAATTCTCAACATTACCAAAACCATCAAAGTAGTGGAGTTCTCTTACCTCTGAAGAAATATTTTGGAAGCTTTTCGTGATCTTAAGACACCTTAGTGCAGATACATCGTGCAGCCAGTTTTTCTAGTTTTCTATCTCGCCGTTTGAATCAGATAGGCACTCGCTATATTTTTCCCAACATAACATGTTGTCAGTCATGGGGTTGATCCAGTTGTCATCTTGGGCAGACAGTTTGTATATGTGAACAAAATATTCTTCCTCCCTTGTTGATTTAGTGTACTGCTCTCCCTCTGTTGGGTCCAACGGGACTATCACCCTTGTGCCTTTGTTTTCAAAAATCATGCTCCTTCTTTTTAGATTAATGATAACTCCCATGTCAATAGCCCAATCCAGACCCAAGAGCGCAAGATAAGGGTCCACATCATTTACTATCTAGATTACCTCAAATTCAACATAAACCTTGACACCCACAATATCTACTACAACCTTCGTCAATCTTCCCAGTGGGATAATCTTCTGATGGTTAACCATCTGTAGTTGAATATTTGACCATTCCAGCTTAGGTTCTCCCATTTGTTCCCAGGTTTGTTTTGGTAGTACATTAGCATCTGAGCCCAATTCAAGGATCACTTGGTCCATTTTGTAGGCTCCAATTTGCGTGGTCATAAGCATTTCTCGTCCCATCCTTTTTTTGTTTTTTTATATCTTGTTGAGATTTTGTATGAGCATAGAGAAAATTTTTCTACGCGATTGTCTGTGAAGGCTTGAATGTTTTATATGGCCTTGGTTGTAAATGACTTCACAGCCTGGAGGAATATGGTTTAAGCGCCTCTTAAACGACGTGGATCTATGTACACCCTTCACATTGGGTGTTTCATTTTTAGTCATCTCCTTCTAGGTTTTGTTATACATTGTGTATCATCTCTTGGCACAACTTCTAACTTCATGTTGATCTCCAGTGCTTCCTCTTGGGAGCTGATATTTTGTTGTCCCATGGACCCACGCAAGTGTGGTAATAACATAGCGATAAAACATTCCCTGTTCTGATTATCATCGTAGATAAATTTCCCCTCGATGATGACCTTTTTTAATTGTTGGTCAGCTTCCCAGATAGACTCTATAGGTCCCTGCTGAAAATTATTTAGTTCGACTACACATTGAGTGTATGAATTAGACTTTCAGAATTGTTGTTTTAGGTCTTTCTTAATATCCTGTATGGATGCGGTTGCGTGTTGACCAATATATCCAAAAAACCAATCTAGGGCCCTTCCCTCGAAGGCTATGGATAGCTACCCTCGTTTGAAAACATCATTGTTAGCATTCTGCACAGTCCATACAAACTTGGTTACGAACTAGAATCGGTCCATGTCCTTGTCCCCTATGCCCTTAAAGGTAGGAAACCTCATGTGTGTAGTCATGTCATCCTCTGGAGGTGGTGGAGGAGGTGTAGGAGGGTTCTTGTCTCTGTGTGGGTTCAATTCAGGTGTGGCCGGAGGGCTAGTTCCACCTTGTGCATCCCCTCCCCAGTTAGGATCGAATGATTCCCTTAAGGGATTGTATACCGATATCACTCCTTCTTGATTAACCCAGTAGTATTTTCCACTTTGTGTCATGCTCCCACTCTGATCGGAGGTCATTCACTCAGTGTGGCCACACAAGACACCCTTCTCAATCAATAGCATCTTAATCAACCGCAGCAAGGTTTTTAGCAACTTACCTCTAAATCCCATGAAGAACCTTTTTTCTTCTTTTGAATATGACACAAATTGATCAACAGAAAATTGTGTCATGAGTCCACCCAATACACTATCAACCCAATGATCCACAGTTCTGGTAATCTTATTGTCAGCCTTTTCCAATTGTTGGATCAATTCGGGGGTACACTATGTGACCTGGTCGTCTTTCCAACAAGTCTGAAATTTTTCAAATCGAGCCAGCCACTCTTGTAACTCGTGCACGAAGGATGCAAAGAATATTTTGTGTACTTTCATAAAAATATATCTATTTTTCCACTCTTCCATGGTCATCTTTTCACTCTTATTTTCTTTTAGGGAAAATTCCTGAATCTGCTTTTCGAACCAGCCTTCTAACTTTGGTTTTAATGGCTTCCAATGACACTGTGGCATTACCCAATCCCTCTCTCAAAATGCTCCCTGTCCCAGAAATGGAACCATTTTTTGGCTTTAGGGATCTTGACCCAGGTTCGGTTTTAAGGTTTTTCAAAAAACCCCAATACTACTGGCCCTTTTGGTAATGGCCTTCTCACGCAGGTCAAGGTCTCACCCGAAGTAGTATGGGAGGGTGTTGGGATCAAGTTTACGCACCTTGAAAGAGAGAGAGAGAGAGTTAATTAAAGGAGGTCCCTATGGATCTAATAGACTTGCGCAGCAAGAACTAGACACAGAACCATTTTAACAGTATATCAACCAAGAAAATATCGTAATTAACAGGTAACTTAAGCAGAGTGTTTTAACCAGAGCTATGCATTCATTATATCACATCCACGTGCGCATAAATTCTCATTAGTATTCAATAAGCGATATGATATTAGCACATAAACATAACCAATAATCATAACAAAGGAACACTAAAATATCATCAAAAATGTTCTCATTCATTCACATTTAGATCCGACTTACAAACTCTATTACCAGCCCGCGCACACAGCCATCGGGGTCCACACACAGCAGGACTTCAGGGTCTTTGCGCACACAGCCAACAGGAGCCCTTACCTAGATGATCGACATAACGGATCACAATTTTGTATCGAGTCTAAGATTAATTCTTTCTTAGCCTCCTCTAGACTCAATTTATCTATCTATTTATAGCATCTTACCCTACGCTACTCTATGGTATGTAAAATGTGGTTTATGGATTCTTAGTCTACCCTTTGACCCATTTAGAATTCATTGGAGGTTTGACCCACCCCAAACTCCCTGTGCTTAGACTAGATATTACAAAATATTACAAAACTAAAAAAAAATGCAGTTAGGGAACTCCGTTCCAACAGATTTTGATGACCTCAAATTTTGAATATTTTTTGTTGTGAAACACACTAAATAATAAAATAGATCTGTCACACATGTCAGCGAAGTGAAATTTACTTCAAAATTTTACTATACCCATTTTATGTCGTCTTAGAATTTAATGGCTTGTTTCTTTGTCTAATGATTAGTAATCATGATTTATTGGTTGGTAGGTTTTCCATATGCTACTCACTCTACACTATCTATTATGTGGAGGGTTATCATGAACCTCTTTGATCTCACTAACCTGGTATATTGGGGATTGGTTCAACTTCTCAATAGCTCAATTTCTCCTTTGATGCAACTATCCTCTTTTTTTTTTAATCAACTTGTGAACAAAGGTTGATGTTTTGCATGATTTCTACTACCCTAACCTTCTCCTTCAGGTAACCCATTCAATTGGCTAGCATTATACTGGTTTCCTCCAATTTTCTAGTCTTCTCCTTGCATTCTTAGATGTCATATTGCACCCACCCAACTTCTCTGTCTGTAGCTGAGCAATTGGGGTAGTTTTTTCTCATTCTAGAGTAACTGGGAGACTCCAAGATAATATTGAGGCTGATAATATTTGAGTATGTTTTATTTTTCTCTCGTGGAATAAGAAACAAAAATACTTCAAATGTTTCTTGGAGGTGTTAAAATTATAACCTTATTTTTGCAAAGGTTTTCCACCATTTTCTTAATATCACAAAATCTAGTGAGAGCATCCAAATACCTATGAAATCCCTTAGGGGAGGGACACAGAGGGAGGACATTGTCTAAGAACAATAATAGGAAAATGAAGACATGGTGTGGGATGCTTTCATAAATTTCATGATTTTTCTTCCTAAGAAATTTCTCTAGCTCATCAATATAGATCCCAAACAATATGGGAGATAGGGAAACCCTATTTGACTAGAATGGTGCTCCTAGTGAAGTCAGAATAGTCATGTTATGCTCATAGTTGACCTACATGTCTCAAAAGGACTTTGGAATTCCACACTGAGGGACTAAAATTCATCTTTAACTATCTTATTGAATAACATTTTAAGGCATGAAATATTTATCACAAATTGTTTCATTGAATCCTTTTCCATATGTGATATTATTCATTAGTTCGATTGGACATGATTAAAATTGAAATCAGTGGATATTTTTCTTTTAAATTGAAATTTTTCCTTTTAACATTTCCAAGGAAACTATTGAAACATTAAGTACTTGGTTCTCACCATGGACATTTTACCCTAAACAACTTATTTAGAACATCACCTTCATGTAGTTAACTAGTAGTGCCATAAACAACTAGTTACCCACATGCTTGAAAGAATGTGGTGAATAATTTCCATGAATATGATTTCATTGGTTCTACACTAGATCTCCATACATCGCATGATCACTTGAAGTGGAAATATGTTTGGCCAAGTTACACAGTTTCAGATGGAAAAAAAAAATTTCCTCGTTTGTTATGAAAATTTCAAACCCACTTTTTCATTGAAGCTTACAAGTGTATCCTTCTAATGTTCCAAAAGGAACAATTTTCCCCTCATATAATTATGAGTTATTATAAGGGAAAATATTTCCTCAAGATTTTTGGTTGACTGTCCATTGTCACAAGATTTAGAGGAAAAATATTTCTGAGCAACAGTTAGTCACCACTTGAATTTTATGTTCATTGCAAGACATCCGAGATAGTTTTTTGGTATCCCTATTTTTTTTACCATAATATTGCACTCATTTACACTTTTTTTAACCTAAGTTGAGAAACACTACTTAGATTGATGCTATGTGGAGAAGTTAATATGATGATTGTGTGTACATATGAGAAATTCCCAGCACTATTCTCTATGTACAATATGCTCCCTAAATATTTATGCAAAATCTATAAAGGGTATATCATCTGTTCTTTCAGTAACACTCTACAAAAACTAGGATTTGGTAATTGATTCTTTCTTTACTTCATTTGGTATGAAAAGTATGATCATTTTTATATAATTTAGGATCTTAGTTTAATAGGTTTCACTAAAAAAATTGTATATTTAATTATTTGAGTTACTTGTTTGCATGTTTTATCATGTTATTTTGTAATTCTAATTATGATAATGTTTTTGCAGATTTTGCTAAAGGGTGCAAGTGGAAATGAGTTAAATAAAGTTAAATTTTTTGTTCAGTATTCCATTTTTGCAACCTATCATTTAACTCTTGAGGCTTCATTCCTAGTAGATGAAAGGGCCACCCTTCCTAGAACTCGCTTCATTTTTGCAGTAGATGTTACCATGCCAAACAAACAAGTGCAATTTGAGACATCTATTTTTTGAATAATAGATCGCATGGCTCCTATTCTAGGAAAAGTACGCAGAAGAGAACTCCAAATACATAATAGAGCTAATAAAATTATTACCATTTCTATTCTAACAAGTGATTATTTCAATGAAATTAAGAGAGATTCTAAACCCACTATAAGTGCTAATTGTACTTATAAGACAACCAAATCTTCCAGCATGTCTACTACAAGGGATATATATTTTTCTAGTGAATTTTTGCATCAAAAGGACGCATGTTCAGCTTGTGAGAACTTTTCACCACCATATTTTTCTTCTTATCATTGAATATCTAGTTTATCTACTTCTTTTAAAAAATCATTAGGGGAAGCTTTTCCACTTATAGGTGCAGGTCCTTATGTAAAAGTTACTTCTTATTTGGTAATAAGGATAAAGAATTTAAATATTTGACTTAAGTCGAGATATCAATAGTTTTTGTTGCAACTCAAGATAATCATTGTGAAATGGCCTTAGAGGAAACACCTGGTACAATGGAGTTAAAGAATGAAGTAAAAACTGATAATAAGGTTAATTCTATTTTATCAAAATCTTAACCAACATTTGAACACAAGAAAAAATGTATTCATAATGAATAACAAGGATTCTCTAATGCAAGAGTCATGCCTTGTCGTTATGATTATCCAAGTATTTTGGTTTCATTATTCCACTGATGTATTTTGAAGGGGACAATTTGAGAGAGGAATCAAATCTCTCGTATCAAGTAATATACAAGCTTTGACATGCCCCTTGGAATGTTCTTGCAGGATAAATTATATAACTAGGTAATGCTATTGATTTACGATTTTGTTTTTAGTTACTATAAAATTCATTTATGGGTAGCTTAAGTGGCTATATTTATGCACCCAAATTACTTGAAAACTAGGTATGAGTGTGGTCTATTGTGTTATGTTGTGGGATAGGGCATGGTGAGTGCTTGATATGAAACTTAAATGCACTCAATGTATCCTAGTAACAACAACAACAAATGCAACCTCAGAGTTGAGAAAAAATCAAAACAGATCATAAAAATTAATTCAGTTTCACTCAATCATAAGTTAAGCTATTCTCCTCATCGTCATTGGGTTCAACGAATTTCAATGAACAAATTATTGATTAAATATTCCTTAAACTTAAACTTGAAATGGGGTTCTTTACTAAATCTAGCCAACCTTGCCCGAGTGAGTCAGCCCAACTCTCCTCACTTTGGACCTTATCCCCCTTAAAGTTATCCTAGGGTGTATGTTAACCTGAAATCCCCCTATCACCTGTGTCTTACCTAGACTGTACCGGTGATTACCCATAAATAAGCGTGCCTTACTAGGGATTACAATAGTATGCCCATTTACATGATTTTTTTTTTTTTTTACGACTTCATTAAAATGATTTTTTTAATTGTTTTCCCACTGTCATCCTCTCTTCTTGATGCGCTACTCCAACATATTTCATCAATTCAATGACCCCCTTGCTATGTGCACTAAAAAATGCACACCTTGTGAACTGCACCAAAGCAAGATAACCTAAAAAAATATTATTGACTATGTGGAAGATGACATTGCTTGATTCATACTTCGACCCACCACCAGAGCCTTATATTACCTCTTAACCAGGTTATGGACACTAACTCTATTACTACATGACCTATTCAATACCCCAACGCTTCCACATACAATATTGATATGTCCAGGGCTTGTTTTTGTTTGGCTAATAATATTGCCTACTGCAGGGCTACTACAATCAATTAATCTGACCTTCTGAATATTCACAACTGTTAGGGTGTGACCCAATCTTCTCACGACCTCCAATGCATTTTCCTTGAGTAGGATTTCACCTTTATTAGAAACATCAACCATCCTAGTCAGGACCTTCCTAACCTGTCTCTTGAGCTTTGCTTTTGTGTCACTGTAGATTTCCATCTCGGGTTCAACTTCTCAAACCTCTAGTTATCTGCCACCTAGTTCTATTAGAGATAACCCTTACCTGGATGCACGACCCATTTCAATGAACACCATGATCTACACAGCCCATCTGCAACCACTCTGAGCTCCATCTCTTCGGTCATCACATCATCTCTATGTTTTGTGGCTACTCCATTATCATTACTGATAGGTAGGATTTGCACCTCACCAATTTTGGTATTTCTAATCTGTAGCCACAACCTTTTATCTTTTCTGGTCTTAGGAGAAAGTTTCTCTTGTAGAACCTCTTCCCTTGCATCCACCATTATTGCAGAAAAACTTTTCCTCGACCATGCAACTATGCCGCAGGAGCCATATTTTATGGATAACTTAGTTATCCCTTTTAGTAGGCTGCATTGCACGCTCATGAAAACCACGATTCAAGGCAGTCTGCGACGCTTAGTGTAAAATTATTAGAGCACAAATATGGATCTAGTTGAATAATAATTGCACAAACTTGCGAGAATTGAAAAAGAAAAATTAAAATTGAGAATGAAATTAATTCATCAATATTCGTTTTAGAATCAATACATAAAATCAACTAAGTTAGGCTTAGTTTTACATGCAATAAAATCTATGGATAGTTAAAGCTAACTGAAGCTAAGTGTGCTTTATGTTATGTTAATGTGCACATGAACCACATGCAAGCATTAGAGTTAACTAACTTAAGCCAAGTGCACATCGCATGTAATCACTTAATTTAACTAGCTAAAGACAAGTGCACATCACATGAAGTATCTAGAGTTGAACTAAATCTAATCTATGTGCATGTACACCAACACCCCCCCCTTAAGCATAACTTAGGTGAGTGTTATGAAAAATTAATGAGTCCCAACAACACAGCCATTTTAGGTACCCATATACAATGCATGAAAAGAGGAAAGAGGGAAAACCTAGTGGGAAGAAAAAAACCCCCTTCAAAATATAATGCAAAAGTAGATAAAAGAAAACTGCTAGGCAGTCGTGTCCTTCACCCCAAGACGATCTCGCAGGAATTGAAAATTCTTCTCAATGAAATTCTTGGTGAAGATATCAGCAGTCTTCTCGGAACTAGGAAAATACTGAAGATTGATGATCCCATCGTTAATGAGTTCTCTAATGAAGTGAATGTGGATCTCGATGTGTTTGGTCCACTATTTCTTCACTCAATCTTTGCAAAAATTGAGCGTACTTTATTATCGCAACAGTTGATAGTTGGACGATGGAAAATGATCCCAAGCTCAAATAATAAATGTTGTAGCCAAATGGCATGAATAGTGGCATTAATTCGTCCTCTATACTTGGCCTCTCCTAATGATAAAGAAATGGTATTCTTCTTCTTGCTTGACCAAATAATTGGGTTGGATCCAAAACTAAGTACATAACCGGAGGTGGACTTGCAATCAATGTTGTCGCCAACCCAATATGAATATGTGATCCCAATGAGATCCAAAGAACAATTTGTTGCATAATGAATCCCATAACTAATTTTCCCCTAGACATATCAAAGGATGTGCTTTGCAGCTTTCCAGTGTAACTCATGTGGCTTTTGCATGTATCTAGAAACTACTCCTTATACGACCTATCAGAGATCAAGACAAGAGTGAGTGAGATAAAGAAGACTTCCCACAAGCTAACGGTACAATGTGCAATCAACCAATGGTGTGTCTTTAGCATTATCAATATTTATCCTTGAGAAGAAAGGTGTGGCTTCTAGCTTGTAGTTACTCATGTGAAATCATGCCAAAATATTTCTAGCATACTTTGGTTGAGAAATGGAAATCCTAGAACCACTCTAGTTGATCTCTAGTCCAAGGAAGAAATTTAGCAAGCCCATTTCTGTCATAGAAAACTTCTTATGCAATGCAGTTTTAGTTTCAGTAATGACATAAGTTGAACTACATGTTATCAAAAGATCATCTATGTAGAGTACTATGATCAACAAGGAGTCAATTTTCTTCAAAAAATAAACATTGGAATCATATTTGCATCGTACAAAATTTTGAGATAAAAAATAAGAATCCATCTTTGCATACCATGCTCTAGGGGCCTACTTGAGGCCATAGAGAGACTTATTTAGTTTGCATACTAGAGATTAATTGTGCATGTATCCCTATGGCTGCTCCATGTATATTTCCTCCTTGAGATCACTGTGAAGAAAGGAATTCTTCACATCCATACGATTCATCTCCCATCCTCTTACTGCTGCAATGGATAGAGCTAATCGAATGGAATACATTTTTTCCACTGGAGCAAAAGTCTCATCATAGTTAGCACCATGTACCTAGTGAAAACCTTTTTCTACCAATCGTGCCTTATATCAACTAACTTGGCCATTTTCTGCTTTCTTTATCTGGTAAACCCACTTGCACTTCACAATTTTATGATTGGAAGGTAGCAGAACAAAATCCAAAGTATGGTTCTCAGTGAGAGAGTTATATTCCTCATCCATTGCTACCTCCCATTTAGGATGCCCAGTTGCTTCTGCATAAGTTTTTGGATGAGATGCGTGCATCATATAAGCATGCATGGGCATTCATGGCTCCATAAAGTGCTTTTGGATCTTCCACAAACTGAGGTATAGAGGCAGGATCATCAAAAATATCACTCATGCTACGCCATTTTTTTGTTAAAGGTGGTCGAGAATCTTCCGAACTAGATGAGGAAGTATGATATCGATGTTCAAAAATTGGTGGTCCAAAAGGTGTCACAGGCAAAGTCTCATATTCATCAGAATTCTAATCTCAATTTTCATTTGCATACTCATTATTGGTGTCACAGAGGTGGCTTATTATAGGAAACCTTAGTGCTTCTCATTTAATTTTCAACCCAAGGTAAGTCTTATTATTTCAAGAGTGTAAGCACAATATATGCAAGTGAGATCGACTGATAGTCACTCTATGCTGTTTATGAGAAAGGATTATCTAATCTTCTGAATTCAATCAACTTAAAGAGGAATGGTTTGGTAGATTATGGCTACTTATTCTGTCTAGCTTAGAAAAG
Organism: Pinus albicaulis; assembly: GCA_034641835.2. Taxonomy (NCBI): domain Eukaryota; kingdom Viridiplantae; phylum Streptophyta; class Pinopsida; order Pinales; family Pinaceae; genus Pinus; species Pinus albicaulis. Next base: position 1,875,703,578 of record CM076578.1, read on the forward strand.
AGAAACCTATGATTGAATAGCATAATGATGGTTTGAACAACAATCTTGATGAATTGAACAACAACCTAAATGAATTGAATAGCATTGTTAATGCATTGAACAACATTCTTAATGAATTGAACAACAATATAAATGAAAGGAACAAAAATCACTTATATAATTTTGCAATGGAATTCTCTTTGTAAACTGACTAATTAACATTAATCAACAATTGGACGCCTCACTGTGCTGAAAGGACAATTTAATCCGCAAAGACAAGTAGTCATTGAACAGTAATTATCCTACGATTTTTAAATTGATTGCAAAGGTGTTGGAAGAAAATGGAAACATCTAATAGCTATGAAGAATTATTATATAAACTAGAAGATATGAATGTGATTATTCTGAATCAAGGAGTACAAATGCTAAACTATTCTGAAGGAAGAAAAATAGTAACTTTATTGAGTATAAAATTATTTTACAACCGCATCAGATAACTAGACATGGATACTGTAACTAACGCACAACACAGAAATTGGTGAGGAAACTCCCAGGGGTTGGGCCCAGACCACTAGAAGTTTTGACGCAGTGAAAACCTCAAAAGGTAATTGTTCAAAACATCAAAACTCTTAATTAACTCAAAGGATAATATAGGAATACAATCTGACATCTCTGTCTTGATGCATTGATTACAGAGGGAAAATTCCTATTTGACTCCCTATCTAGTTTGTCCCTGGCCCTTTTAAAGGAATTTCCATGCAATGAGATAGTATTCTCCAAACGAAAACCCGCTATGCGTGGTTGTCATTTGAGCTCTTGAGATCCAATCCATCTTTCTGCCTTTTGCCAGCTTATGGGAGTTACTAAGCTTCCATACGTTCGTGTTTGTCAGTTGTCTTCTGTTTACCATTGGTTCAGCTGCTCCACCTTCCTGCACATAGATATGCAATAAGTCAAATTTCTGTTATAGAAACGTTCCTCTTTTAGTTAGCCCAATTTCCCTGATTTTCATAAATATTTTCTTTCTTTATTGTCAAAAATGAGGAAGAATTCCTAAGACTATGTCATAATTCGAAGTAATTATAAGGTGAAAACATACCTTAATTCCGGCCCAACATATACTCCCCTACTTACCTAATTTCATGTCCTCATGCAAACAGATGGTTGAGATGCAATGCGTTAGGTTGTAGGCAGGGTAGACCTTTTCCTTGTATGCTCTAAAACCCTGCTTTTTTCTCATGATTGCAAAGGCAGCACTTGTGCACCCTTCTGGTAATTCATAATCATGATTATAGTCCTTAAGAGGATACCAGAGGAGATGGCTTCTATATCTACATCCTAACCATGCAGGCCCCATGCTAATGACTAGGTTACTGTACGAGAGGAATCTGGAGGGAGCAGCCTTGATATTCCTGTAGCCAAATGGCTCCCTATTCTTTACATTGTTCGTGGAGGCCATCCATTTTTTTTTAGCTGCTGCCAAGGTTGCTTCTCAAATGTCTTTAAAGTATTCCTGTTCATTTTCTATGATGTCCTTATGGATGGGCCCCAGCCTAGTCCTTACACATTTCCTTCGCATGAAGTTCTTTTGTTGGATAAACAGTTGTAGGGGTTTTCTAGGTTCCCCTCTGACCCACAATTCTAGGCCATGTTCTCTCTTTTGGAAGATTTTATAGGCCTTGGCCCACTTAATCTGGTTCTTGGCGAATGAGGGGAAGACTTGGAGCTGAACATCTCCTATAAAGGGAGTAGGATTGTTGTCTGTGTCCTCTTCTAGAAAGAAATTGTGCATGTAAAGTTCACATAGAAGGCATTGGACCTATTCATCTTGATCATTACAGCAATGGGAAAACTCTTCTATAGTCCTAAAAGTTATAGACTTTCCTGCCCTGACGGCCCTGACTTTCAACAGTAAATATCGTTTTGTTAAGAATAGGGCATAGTTGGTGGTCGGTGCCCTGCATGATAGTGCATCATTATACAAAAAAAAAATCTTAGTGATTTGTTTCTTGGCTTGCTCCACCTACTCTTGTGCCCTTTTTACCTTTTCATGTTCTTCTCTGAGTTGGGAAAATGTTTTGTCTTTTGTGGAGGAGAGGTCTGTGAATTTATTTAGTAGTGCTTGGTATTCTTGTGCTGACACCACCTCCTTCCCACATTATGCTAGCTTATACTATGTTTGCACTAGTTCATTGTGTAATTTATGATTAACAACTTTCTCGACCAGGGGGGCATAGGCAGGAGCTTCCTTTGTTTGGGTCTCCTTCTCTTCTATAGTTTTCTACTCAGTTTGTGTAGAGCTTCAATGGTATTTTCTAGTTCTGTCTAAATTTAGGCCTCAGTAGTACCTGCTTTGGTTAGTCTGTATCCCAGTTTCAGTAGTATCGGTTAAATTGGTCTACACATCGGCCTCTGTAGTAGCTACCAAGTCAGTTTGTATCTCAGCCTCAATGATGTCAGCTAAGTCAGTCTGCATATCGGCTTCAACAATGTTTATCAAGTTAGCTAATTATGTTTAAGTTCCTACAGTGGTGGTTTCCTTCTTTGGCTTTTGGGCCCTTCTTTCCTCCGTCAGTTGTTTGCTCAGATATTTCATCATTTTCTTTAACCTTCTGCAGGCCTTGATCAGTTTCTTAATCTTCTTTCGGCTGAATTCTCACCTGACCTGATTTCAGCAGGTGGTGGAGGAGCAGTATTCCCCTTTTTAGGGTTGGTGTTTCCAACCTCAAGGTTTCTTGTGATGGTGTTTCTTATTTTATCTTCAGACTTTACTTC